>CM071936.1:9544675-9799030 GCA_016081115.2 Rehmannia glutinosa | reverse complement strand
AAACATGTAGGTCCTCGCTCCTTTAAAAAAAAAAAAAAATTAATTAGATGTCTTAATCAAATTATTAATTTTTTAAATTTTAAATTTTATATTTTAAATTAAAAACGGCTAGGTGGTTGACGATTTTAGTTTAAAATAAAAATTTGTAATTAGATGTCTTAATAAAGTAGTTAATCAAATCGTTAATTTTTTAACAAAATTCAAAATTAAAAACGGTGATGTAGTTGACGTTTTTAATTTATAAAAACAAAAAATCATTTGCGTGAAACGGCTATTGCGTGATCCGCTTTTGATTAAAAAAGTAAAACCAATTTTTTTTTGGTTCAATTGTGTAAAAAAATTTTTTTGTAATATTTTGTCAAAAAGCCAGATCATCTTATCTTTAGTAGAGGACAATCAAGATAAATGGAGATTGTCTCGTCAGCTTTTGAATTTTTTTGGGCCCCGCTCCAGGCCTTATTTTCTCCATCCGCATATGGGCTCTTAAAATGAAACCCACATGCTTTCTTTATCAATTTTTGAACCAGAAACCGATAAGCAATTAGCCCACCCTTTTCTTTTTCTTTTCTTTTATTTACTCAACTCCGTGCGACGGATTTTGAAAACGTATGTAACCCGACACCCAACCCCTAAAGTTGGCTTAGGGACACTTCCAAGCGTTCAAATCTTGACTATAGTAGAGTGAGGGTTGGATTTGTTCCTCCTCTCCTAAATATTGTGGCTATTCGAAAGACGGATATCTCACAGGGGTGTATTTTGGGTCGTAAAAAAAAAAAGGAAAAATAAACCCGGGACCGACTAATGGAGATTATATCTAGTATATTATATTTTAGGATTTTAGAATATCTTACATTTTAGATAGTGATTTGTTTGTTTAGTATTCTATTTTAGTTTATCTTTTAAGTTTTCCAATTAAGTTAGAAGTTTTATTGTAAGGAATTTTAATCCTATAAATACCTATAAATACTTGCTATTGTTGTAAATAATTTATTTTCTCAATATAAGATGTACTACAATAATATTTATATATTTATCAAGTATTATATATTGTATTTACTTGTAAGAAAGCAAATATAAAGAAAGCAATATGAAATGTGTCGAATGTTTTGTTGTTGTGTTTTTCATTCAACTTGCTTCATATATTAATTTATACACAAATTTCACAACTAAAACCAATATCAATAAATGCACTTACATTAATTGTGCATCATCAAAACTAATATTTTCCAACTAACATTGTCATGTATTAAATGGGTGTGCAAGTCCATTAATTCACAATACTCCTCGACGCAAAGACACCGTTGGATGAGATGTCTAATTAAAACCTTGCCCAAAAAAATCCAAGAAGAATAAAAATCGAACAAGGAAAAAGAGTACATAACTCCAATCCAAACCCCGTGCATAAGATGCCTCATTAAAAACCTTAAGTTGGAAAAACCAATGTGATAAAAACCGACATAAGGGAAAAAAGTACAACAAGACGAAAGATATGACTTTGCTACCCCGAAACAAATAATGTAACTGTTGATTATCAATCTTGCTTGTTAACTCTTCGCATGCCTATGCCGCATACCAATTTCTCGAATGTAGATGTTTCGGCAAAGATTTTGTGAATAAGTCGGCAAGATTGTGACATGAACGAATTTGTTGAACATTTATCTCTCCATTTTTCCGAGTTCATGTGTATGGAAAAACTTTGGTGAAATATGTTTGGTCCTATCACCTTTTATGTAACCACCTTTTACTTGTGCTATGCATGTCGCATTATCCTCATGAATAATAGTTGGAGTGTCTCAGAATCGGCTTGACATACATTTCGTGATATGAGCTATAATCGATCTTAACCAAACACACTTTATCGCCTTCATGAAGAGCAATTATCTCGTGAGTGGTTTGAAGAAGTAGCAACCAAAGTTTGTTTTGATCGCCATGATATAGTTGTATTGTTATAGCAAAATAAATAACCGAGTTTGTGATCGAGCTTTGTGTGGATCGATCCGTATCCCGCATCAAAGATAACCCACTAATCCGATTTAGTGGATTCGGAGAGAATAACCCAAAATCTATAGATCATTGAGATATCGAAAGATGTGTTTAATACCATTCCAATGTCTTCGAGTTGGCTCGAACTATATCGCAAGTAGATTTACAAGAAAAGCGACATCCGGTCTAAGACATTGTGCTAAATACATTAACGCTCCGATAGCATTAAGGTGCACTTCAGGACCCAAAGTCTCTTCACCAGATTTTTGGTCGAAATGGATCTTTCTCGGGATCTAAATCGCGCACAAGAAATCGGGTACTCGGCGGGTGAGCTTTGTCCATGTTAAACCGCTCGAGTATCCTTTTAGTATATGCAGATTGGAGGACAAATATCCGTTATCTTTATGCTCTAACCAAGACCAAGACAAAGTTTAGTTTTTCCAAGATATTTCACCTCGAACTCTTTCTTTAGATATTTAGTAGCATTAGATAATTATTCAGTGGGTGCCAATCAAATTCATGTCATCGACATATACAACAATGATAGCAAATCCAGATCGATCTTTTAATAAATACACATGGACAAATATTATCATTTTTGTAACCTTCCTTAGAAAGGTATTCATTAAGTCTATGATACCACATGCCACCGTATTGCTTCAATCCATATAACTATCTTTGCAATTTGATCGAAAGTATAATTCTCGGGGAGTTTCTAACTTTGGCATTTTATATCCATCGGGGATTTTCATATAAATATCGAATCCAACGAACCATATAGATATGTCGCTTTACGTCCATTGGGACGCATGTCCGATTCTCGTGGACAACCATACCGATAAGAAAACGAAATGTGATTGTATCCATCACGGTGAATATGTTTCATCATAATCTATCTCGGGTCCCGGGAGAATTCTTGAGCCACGAGTCGAGCTTTATATCTCACGACTTCGTTTTTTCATCTCTTTTTCGAACAAATACCCATTTGTATCCAATAGGCTTTACATTGTTTGGAGTACGAACAATTTGCCCAAATACATTTTGTTTTTATAGGAAGCTAACTCGCATTTTATGCTTCCTCACATAGGCCAATTAAGCCTCGGACGATATTCCATTATCGAACGTGGTTCGTTATCATAATCATCATTTATAATTTCTTGAGCAACCGAGAATCCAAATTTATCATCAATAATTATTTCACTTCGATCCCATATTTCATTACAATAACTCATGGGATTTCGGTGCTATCGTAATTTTATACATTGGCTCGACAATTTCATCTGGAGCATGCTCATTATTATCAATTTTCCCCTTTCTTTTTCGAGGAATAATATCTTTTGAGCCAATAGGTCTACCACGTTTTTGTCGTGGGTTATCATCATTCATTTTCTTATTTTCATCTGGAATAATAATCCTGGCTCGAGCATTAGCAGCCGGAATATGAGACTTCGTGACTTTACTAGCATCGTTAAATGCATCAGGAAGTCTATTAGTAATACTTTGTAAACGAATGATTCTATTCACCTCACTTTCACATTCAGAAGTACGTGGATCTAAATGGGATAAGTTTTGTTCATTCCAGGAGATATTCTCAACTAGTTTTTGTTTATCTAAAATAACTTTATCCCTTCCCAATGATGGGAATGTCGTCTCATCAAAATGACAATCCGCAAATCTGGCGGTAAATAAATCTCCCGTCATTGGTTCTAAATACCGAACAATTGATGGAGAATCAAATCCAACATATATACCAAGTCACGTTGTGGATGAACAAGTGCACCCAAAAGTGCGTAGATGCGAAATATTTGGCTCAAAACCAAGAGTTAATTGCATTGGGGAGTGCATATGATAAGTAGTGGGGCGTAATGTAATAAGTGTTGATGCATGTAATACTGCGTGACCCCATGCTGCACTAGTGAGCTTTGATCTCATCAATAATGTACGAGCAATGATTGAACTCGTTTAATCAAGGATTACGCTAATCCATTTTGAGTATGAACATGTGCTACTGGGTGCTCAACATTAATTCCCAGTGCGACGCAATATTCATCAAAACTCTTTGATGTAAATTCTCCGGCATTATCCATTCTTATATTCTTAATAGGATGATCAGGAAAATGTGCTCGGAGTTAATACTTTGCGCTAATAATCGAGCAAATGCAACATTTCTAGTAGATAATAGGCATACGTGTGATCATCTACACGATGCATCTATCAAGACCATGAAATATCTAAATGGTCCACTTGCAGGATGTATTGGTCCCCAAATATCACCATGAATACGTTGTAAAAATGATGGTGATTCATAACCAACCTTTTCCATGGAAGGTTTAGTAATAAATTTTCCTTGTGAACACGATTCACATAAATAATCTTTGGACACAAGATCTTCGTGCTTTTCAATGGATGTCCATTAGTGTGTTCAACAATCCTACGCATCATAGTTGTTCCGAGTGTCAAGACGATCATGCCATAACCCAAATATATCGGGATTCACCACTTCCAAGGCGTGGTGTCGTAGGATTCAAAAGCTTTAATTGGACACAATACAATCTAGAAGCTTTCTTCAAATTTCTCACGGGCGATTCTTTTTCCCATTTTATATGATGTGATACATAGTCACTCTTTATTATATTCATTTAGTGTCTCTCAGTGATAGCATTATCACGCACATCTTTGAAACTCGGAGATTTCTTTTTGATCTACTAGATAATAATACATTTTCAATATGCAAGATTGTACCATTTAGCAACACCACGCGATTTGCATTCCGGAGCCATCAATAATCTCAATGGGACCAAATATAGTTGTAACTTGTGTTCGCAATTTCACACTCGAGAAATATACTTTATTTGTTAATATTGAGTGCGTTGTTACACTATCAAGTAGACAATAGTCTCTTTTCGGTGTTTCTCATGTGTACCTTTTCGAGCAATAACTCGTCTTTGTGTTGTAAATAATTTCTTTTTCCCAATATAAGATGTACTACAATAATATTTATATATTTATCAAGTATTATATATTATATATACTTGTAAGAAAGCAAATATAAAAAAGCAATATGAAATGTATCAAATGTTTTGTTGTTGTGTTTTTCATTCAACTTGCTTCACATATTTATACACAAATTTCACAACTAAAACCAATCTCAATAAATGCACTTACATTAATTGTGCATCATCAAAACTAATATTTTCCAACTAACATTGTCATGTATTAAATGGGTGTGCAAGTCCATTAATTCATAATAGCTATTTTATTATTTTTATCTGTCAAGCAATTCACTACAAAGTTTTGTTTGCGTTCTTCTCGTTGGATTTATAAGTTCATCACGTATATTTACAATTATATTTTGTGTGCGTTCTTTGTTTTTGTTACGCTTCCACCTACATCACCGACTCTCGGACGTGCTTGACCGGGTTTGTTTGGGTCTGATTTTGAACCCGCCCATTGCCATCCAATACTAGGAGTCAATAGTCATCACCCTAACACCAGTGACCAGCCTGCTGCAAAATTCTAGTTCCACGAAGAACCCACGTACAATTTTCCCGCCATATCTCTGTCCTCCGTGCGGTTGATGTTTTCACTCCGTTCATGCCGCCCCAGCTCAATCCTCAGCTCACTCTCTCTTAATTTCGCCGGAAAACTCCCCCTCCATCAATTTTCGCCCTTCTCTTCAAAACCTTTATTCATTTGCGCCAAGTCAAACCCTAGTCTAAGAACCATGTCCACCTCTCGCCGCTCAGCCTTTGACGTTCTCATGTCCAATGCTTCCAAGAAAAAGAAAAACGAATCTCAGGCCCAATCGCCAAAGCCAAAAGAAGCCTCACCCAGGAAACGCAAAGCCCCTGTTGAAATTTCCCAAACCCCTAATTCAGACTCTAACGATGTTATTTCCAGAAGCCCCGTCTCCGACCCAATTGAAAATTCCGCGGGAAATTGCCAAGAGAATATCAAGAACTCGATTTCAGACCAAAATTTAGATGCCAAGGTGGATAATTTATTGAATAATAATGCTGACGGGACCCTTAGTTCCAAACAAACTGGGTCGAATAATGCGGATTCGAATGAAGGCGTGGTGGTGAAGAAGAAACCCAGGGTGTCAATCAGCCCTGATGATAGTTTAGTGGAAGTGAAGAAAAAGGCTGCCAATTTCAATGTGAAGAAGGCGGTTTATTGGGGGGAGGGAGAGAGGGTGCCTTTCATGTTTGTTGTGAAGGCGTTTGATGCTATATCAAAGGAGTCGGGTAGGATTGCCATCACGGAGATTGTGTGTAATATGTTGAGGACAGTGATAGAGACGACACCAGATGATTTGTTGCCTGTTGTGTACCTGCTGGCAAACAGGATTGCACCTGCGCACGAAGGTTTGGAGCTTGGTATTGAGATGCTTCGATTATCAAGGCTCTTGCAGAGGCTTGTGGGGCTAAAGAAGCACATATTAAAAAGCAATACAAGGTGATTATTTGAATTAGTTTTGTGCTGACTGAAGTTTGAATCGATTTCTGTGTGAAAAATAATGATTTTTGTGTCTTTTTTTTTTGGTTTGTTTCGTTTGTTAATTCTAGAGATTAGGGCTGACCAGGACGTGGAAATTATACGAATTAAATGTATGGATTGTCTGCTGAATTGGATATACTCATGGCTGCATCCTATCTATTTTTGTTGAAACAGTTGTATAATTGGTGCTGCTGTTTTTTATGAATATTATTGGAGCACTGATAGAAGCTCGATGGTTTCTGCACATAATATTTGTCGGAAAACACCATTTAGAAGTATAATTAAGGGTATATAGGTGGATATTTGACAGTACAGGTGATTGGCTGCCATGGTTAGGACATGTTGAGCTGCGTAACTTAGGCTAAATAGCCTATAGGTAATAGTTCTAGCAATGGCTGGTTCTGAAAAAAATATGTCGAATTGATATATTTCAAAATCCTAGGCATGCTTCTATTTTGTAGCAGAATATATATTTGTAGCTTTTCTTACACTTTTGAAATAAGTTATCTATTTTCCGCCGTAAAATCTGGTATATGATAGCAGTGATCAAAATTGCAACAAATTGATCATTATGCTAATGAAGAATATGTATATGATTGTTTTATAGCTGTTTTTCCTTCTAGCTGATGCTTTTACACAGTGAGCATCTTCTATGTTGTGCATGTTGGTTGTGTTCATTTGTTCTTCCTGTCATCTTTTTTAATCCATCTACCTTTGTTATGGTTGCACACAATGTACCTATGATGGACCTCTTTCTGGATTGTTTCCTTTACTCGTATATGGTAGTTTGTTGAAGTTCCTCATTTTAATGTTTCCTTTTGTAGGAGCTTGGAGATTTAGGCCTTGTAGCAAAAGCTAGTCGTTCATCACAGCCTTTGATGCGTAAAACCAGAAGCATTAACTGTTGCCAAAGTGTTTGATACATTTCGGCTTATTGCTAAGGTACTCTGTTGATATCTTGTTTACTTTTTATTAGTATGTTCTGTTTTACAGTGGATCTTGCTAGTTGCTATGGTCTCCTTCTTTATTTTTTTAGGATTCTGATCCAGTTACCACATTTTTCTTTAATCAATTCTGTATCTCAAAAAATTAGTTCTATGCTTGATTTTGTCACACAATTGTAAAAGGGTGGGCCATGAGCCGTTGATAACATATCAACAGCGAATTTGAGATTCTCTATAAGTTTTAATTTTATTCTGTTGTATCTTTTGTAGCTTAGAGACTGGTATGTAGCATTTACGTAGACTAGATAGTGTTCTGGAAAAAGTTCAAGGATGTTTACTGAAAGATATATGCCTGGAGAAATGCAAAATTGAGTCTAATCGTTGACATACCAATAAATTTGGAATATGAAATACAGGAACAATACAATCTGATTTCCTTAATTATTATCATCACTGTTCTGATGATGAGATTTATACAGGAACAATACGATCCATCTAAATATAAGACAACACTGTTCTAATGATGAGATTTGCAGTATTATCTTTAGCAATATATATAGTAATATATTAGATCCATTCAATGAGATTGATACCCTTTATGGATTTATTTTTATCATCAGCTTCTTAATATACCCGTCAAGTTGATAACATAAAGGTCTTTGGCTGGTTATGAAAGAGGAGACATTGCTAAATGAGGAAGAAAATTAAGAATAAAGAAGAAAATGGTGGAGAGTCGGATAAATAAATTTTGGGTAAAATTTTCATTCAATGTATTATTCATTAGCTAAGTAAAAGTATTCGATACTGTTAATCATTCCTCTGACTGAATGTAACAAGAAGCATTGCAATTAGAAACCAAAACCAATATTAGAATGAATTTCATTGTCTGCTGAAGGCAGAAAATTACAGAAAAATCTGTGATTCCTCTCCAACTGCTTTTTGTTCGATTATCTCCGTTTGGATGGAGAATGCTTCTGTGAGATGCTTCTAAAAGGGTCACTCATGTCAGTAAGTCAACAATCTCTCCCTACAACATATAGAAAAGATCTTGTGAGGCAATCCTGCCCGAATCTTTTGCCTCTTCATTAATCCTGGAAAGTTGCTATCAGAAAGCGATATCCAAGGCCCTGATGGAATTTAGTGCGATAGCCAATACTCTCATTTCATTCTTCTATGGTATCAAATAAAATATTTAGACTTTGAAGTAAGTTTGTACTTTGAAGGCCACAAGTTGGAGCTCTCTTGTGTTCAGATTACTGGCTTCTTATAATCACAATTCTTATATTGACATTTCCACGCTGTCATAGCTTAGAGCAGTATTCTTATAAAATTTACTGAAAAAGGAGAAGAAGAAAATATCAATATATTGTCCATAGTTTCTTTTTTCCAATTACTGAGGAATTAGAAAAAGGATCCACATACTAATTAAAAAAAGACATGTGGTGGTATGAGTGAAAAGGTTGAGTTCGTGCATGGTTTTCAATTTCAAGCCCCCCCCTCCCATCTGAGACCTAACGACTTGGAGATGTCTAATAATCCTTATTCCGAGTGAAGGGACCTTCCTTATATTTTCTTAATGCTCACACCTTTCATTAACCACATCACATAACAACTAACTAGCTTAAAAGCTCACTGATATTAGTCAGGATATTATAACCTGCATCAAAGATGCAGTCGTTGATTCTCCCAGGAGTTCACAATTTCCACGAGAAAATGTATTAATGACGAGGAAGGCATTTTTGTTATGCAACTGATACTTGTAATTGCTCACCTATTATGACCAAGGCTGAGGAATTCTATTTCTATTACAGATCCATGATGCTTTTTTCATTAGCTTGTGAGAGGGATTCTCTTTTTCTTAACTTTTTTTAAATTAATAGTGCAGCGAGTGATGGTACTGTTTTGAATTCTAATGTAGTTTTTCTTGGGTAATGTCTGAACTTTCACAGGAATCTGGCAAAGATAGTCAAGAGAAAAAAAAGAATCACATAAAGGCACTGCTAGTTGCAGCCACTGATTGTGAACCTCAGTATTTGATTCGTTTGCTCCAGGTCAGTTGAATGCATTTATTTGATGTTCCATTTGATTCATGTCATATATCATGAACATGGTTTGAGCAATATATGCAGACAAAATTGCGTATTGGTTTGGCAGAACAAACTCTCTTGGTAGCACTGGGTCATGCTGCCGTATATTCTGAAAAGCATTCATCTCCTCCTGCAAAGGTTGACAATCCTTTTGAAGAAGTAAGTTTTTGCACTCTGGAACTGAGTACCTCATTATTAGGCTCAAATTAGTAGCTTTTTGTAAAAATATCTAGTGCTGCCTTTTGGTGTCTTGTCGATATAAAATATGATATAGAACAGAAAGAAAAAAAATGGTGCGTATTCGTGTATATAAGCTATTGGTGTAATAGATACAACAAACAACAACAACAAACTAAGCCTTAATCCCACTACGTGGGGTCGGCTATACGGATCATATCACGCCATCGTTTACGGTCATAAGCCATATTTTCATTAATTTCTAGGTATAACATGTCTTGTTTAATAGCTTCTTTCCAAGTCTTTTTAAGCTACCTCTCTGCCTCTCTTTTAATTTGTGTGAGTGATTCTCTACCTTCTAAACGTCGCACCGATGCATCTAAAGGTCTCCTATGGACATGTCCAAACCATCTTAGTCGTGTTTCTCTAATTTTCTCATCTATTGGTGCTACTCCTACTTTGTTTCTAATGTGTTCATTTCTTATTCTATCTAATCTAGTGTGTCCGCACATCCATCTTAACATTCTCATCTCTGCTACCCTTATTTTTTGTTCGTGTTCATATTTAGTCGCCCAACATTCTGCTCCATAAAGCATTGCGGGCCTTATGGCCGTTTTATAAAATTTTCCTTTCAATTTTAATGGTATTTTACGATCACAAAGGATAGAAGATGCACTCCTCCATTTATTCCAACACTTTGAATCCTATGTGTGACATCTTTATTAATTTCTCCGTTCTCTTCAATTATAGATCCTAAGTATTTAAAACTCTTTGTTACACTCACTTCAAGTCCATCAATTTTAACCTTCGTCTCATTGATCCTGTTGTTTTTACTAAAGTGGCATTCCATGTATTCTATTTTAGCCCTACTTATAGTAAAACCTTTTGATTCGAGTGCTTCTCTCCAAACTTCCAATTTTGCACTTACTCCTTCTCTTGTTTCATCAATTAACACTATATCGCCGCAAATAGCATACATTCGGGGATGGATTTTTGTAAGTGTTTAGTGATTTCATCAATTATTAGGATAAAAGGTAAGGGCTTAGAGCGGATCCTTGATGCAAACCTATAGTGTTTGGGAATTCACTAGATATTCCTGTTGGTGTTCTGATACAAGTTGTTATATCATCATACATATCTTTTATGGCATCTATATAAGCTATTTTTACTCCTCTTTTTTTTTTTTTCCAATACGCGCCACATTACATCCCGGTTGACTCTATCGTATGCCTTTTCAAGGTCAATAAAAACCATATGTAAATCTTGTTTTCTCGTTATATTGTTCACATAATCGTCTAATTAAGTGTATAGCTTCAATTGTGGACCTTCCCGGCATGAAGCCAAATTGATTATCTTGACTCCATCCTGTCTAAGTTAAAGTACGCAATGAGAATGACGAAATAAAATTTGTGATTATACCTTTTTTCTTTCTAAATTTTCGTTTTCTATTTTCTTCATTCAGTGCAGTGCAGTGCAGTCTTTGTCAGATGGACTTTTATGATTATCATGCCAAATAGTGCATCTTTTCACGAGTTTATATTCATGTTGATTGTATTAAACCTTGAATTTTTGTACAGCACTACACTTGCTGATTAAGTCTATATATGAATGTTGACACTGAGATGGAACCATAAAATTTTGTTGAGTGGTGAGAGAAATTCTGCTACATAATTAATTTGATAGATGAAATAGAAAACACATTGCGGGTTTGGGATGCAGAGCTGCTGCCTCTTCAATGTTCAAACCCTCTTTTCTGTCTGTCCATGGACCCTCTTTTGCACTTTTAATGTGAACCTGCTAGATGAGTTTACCATGACCAACCAAGGATTTTGCCTTCACTGGAAGGATTGATTCATTGTGACTCTGACATCGGTGAAATCATTCTAGATAGAATTCTTGGGCATACTGCTTTAGTCATCTTTAAAAAGTTGAGAGTCACTGACAAATCTTAGCAAAATAACTTAGCTAAATTGGTGAAATCATTCTAGATAGATGCAACTACTTTTCATAGTTTTTTTTTTCTTTTAAAATGGCTGTCAAATTTTTACCACATTGGTTGTGGGGGACTAGTGGGATTGGTTAATTAGCCATTAGAGAGCTCTTAACTGGGAAGAGAGGCTTAAGTATTTTCTGCTAGTTGGTAAGTGCTCAATGGTGGGACTTGGTTAGGAGACTTAATTGGGTGAAGCCATGGTTTCATCCACTAGGGTGACCCTGGACTTGGGGAATGTGCTGTAGCCCTGGAAATCGACGCAACAACTGGAATAATAGTGTGGTTGGCTCATAAGGTTTTAGTTAGCTTCCACTTGCCAACTTAGGCTTCATTTTTTGTGCTAGTTTGTCCAACGATTTTGGCGCTTGGTAGAGCCAGGACTTTGTACTTTTTTATTTGGGAAAGAGCTGCTGTTTAATGTGACTATAAAATATCTGCTACTATTTAATGAATATTCCCATTTCAGTTATTTTTTCCCAAATCCAGTTTATCATGAGTAGTCCATTGAAGTGCATAAACCTTAGCCAGTTATTATTATGTATTTTATGCTAATCGACACTGTTAATTTGTGCATAATACACCTTAGCTAGTTAGCTGGTCACGGGTTAAGTTGCTACTTATCTTCCTCAACCGTTTGCAATACTAATTTGGTAATTTGAAACTTGGATAATTGGCATTTTTATGCCCAAATGCAAATTATTCAAGTAACTGATGTTTCAGTGTTTTATAGATTAAAAATTGATATCAAGGGCCTTTCCAGCTTTCTTTGTTAATGATTTCTGGTGGCGTGCAAGTTGGGACCAATACAACCATGATAAATATTGAGCTAAAAGTTACTAAAATTGATATAGATGTAGTTAAACGAGAATTCCAGGAGGAAGTTGGAAGATTAATGTCAACAATTAATATAAAAGGAAATCCCCACACTTGCAAAACTATATTCTAGCAAACTTACAAATATTCCATTTTAGCCTGGTTAGCAGATGATTAGATGTTTCAATTTGGGAAGCTGCTTTTTGCCTTTTATACAACCTAGAAAAAGGTAACGGCTATTTACTTGCTAGAGCTGTGGTTCAAGATAATAAGGGTCATGACTCTAGAACTATGTGGATACAATTATGCCATCTTAATCACTAAAAAGGCCTTACCCTATCATTATTGTAGCAAGCATTTTCTTCAAACTTTTAGTGAATTTGGAACCACTGCTTGGACATAGTCTCATGTCTTGCATGACATGATTGGATGTCTTTTCTAAGCTTCTTTTCTTAATTCCATGATTGTGTCTAAATGGTGAAAAATAATGTAATTGAGAACAATTCTTTTGGATCGTGAGCTTGAGTTGAGGCCTTAAGATTTAGGCTTATCTCATCCATGTTCCTGACTGTCAGAATGAATTTAGCATGTTACATATGCTTGTGATCTGTCATCATCGGATTTTATGTAGGATTTCGTCTTTCTCCTTAAACTTTCTTTTCTGTTTGGCAGGCTGCAAAGATTGTCAAACAAGTTTATTCTGTAATTCCAGTCTATGACAAAATAGTTCCTGCTCTTCTGTCTGGTGGTGTGTGGAATCTCCCAAAGACATGTGGCTTTGCACCTGGTATTCCAGTTGGACCCATGTTAGCTAAACCAACTAAAGGAGTATCTGAAATTGTGGAAAAGTTTCAAAATATGGAGTTCACCTGTGAATACAAGTACGATGGAGAACGTGCACAGGTAATAATACTTAATACAAGAAATATGTTAAATTTTGAATAAAGGCTAGTATAACCGTTAACTTTCTATGTAGATACACTATATGGAGAATGGCTCAGTGGAAATATACAGTAGAAATGCAGAGAGGAATACCGGAAAGTTTCCGGATGTTGTTGCTACTATCACAAGGTATTTACCGCAAATTTAGCTTTAGGCCAATTTCATCTCTTTGGGTCTCAAATTAGAATTTAAATTTGAATAATTACAAAAAAACCTAGTTATGTTTTAAAATTACAAATACCTCCATATTTGGTGTTATAGTGTGGTGTTTAAGCATTACAAATATCCCCTTAAGATTTGTATTTGTTATATAAATTACCCCCTCAACACCCCCTCAATATGTGCAATTTGTAAAATAGAAACATACGTCAAGGGGGTATTTGTAGTTATGTAAAGATAACTGTTTTTTTTTTTTTTTTTTTTTTTTGTCGTCATCATCATCCACTGCACCTTAGTCCCACAGTGGGGTCGGCGGCGTGAAGTTTATAGTGTCAATTAATTGTCTAAAATTAGTTAATGCTATAAATTCATGCAAAAAGCAAAGTGGCAAAATTTTGCGCCGGATGCCCTTCGTGTCGCAACCTTCATACGAAGGAGAAATGAGATGAAATTCCAAAACCCTCAGCATAAAAGGTTTGTCCACTTGCATGGAAAATATTGAGGGACGGCAATGATTTGAGATAGTTGCTCTAGTCATGTCCCATTACATGATTGATATTGTAAAACTAACATGTACATCACGGAACATGACACATACTGTTTTTTTTCTTTTTGTAATTAGGCTATCTCATGGGTAGTATTTGTAATTATCCCTCCAAGTTATGATGCCTTATACTGGAATATCTGTAGTCCAGTAACCACTGGGCCTTATTAACTTAAGTTTCCAGCATATTGGATCCAAAAAGCTTTTGGTGAGATATCTAGAATACTGATGCAATATTCGCTCTTTCTGGAGATCATTTAGAAGTTACTGTAGGATTTCATATGTTTTTAACACTATAGGTAATGTAAGGTTGTTTGTTATTCATTATTAGCTAATCTGAAGAGTGGCAACTTCTTTTATATGTGGTATATTTGTCTGTGTTGGCAATTTTCTTGAACTTTTTTGAGGTTTTTATATTGAGATGTTATATTTTCTTGTCAGTACTACTAATGTTTGCCCCTAAGTGCAGATTAAGAAAGCCGTCTGTAACATCATTTGTTCTGGACTGTGAACTTGTTGCATACGACCGTGAGAAACAGAAAATTCAACCTTTCCAGGTGAAAATCTTGTGATGATTCATTTTCTGCTTGAAGAAGAACTATCTGGTGATAATTCATTTTCTATTTTTTGTATTATGGGTTATTGCTTGCTACTTTTCACTATCAGAAACATAATTGAAGCCATTTCACAGTCATATTGGTTGCGAGAATAGTGATTGTAACTGCCATGTAAATATATTCTGATCTTGATTCGGATAGTGATTTTAGACTTGTATATGCTTTTCAGCAAGCAAATAATGGAATGCCTGTAAGAAATATTGATGGAAGGTGTTGAAACATGACTGGGCTGCATTACACTGATAGATTGCTTAATTTAGTTATAATTCATCCTAGCCCATTCCACTGCTCCAGAAAACAATTGCCTTTGCTGTGTTGTCCTTTTATAGTGCTTTCAGCTCCCATGCAGTTCAGTCATTTTTAATGATCTCCCTGCTATTCTACATTCTTCATTTTTTCTCTAGCTATGAGACACAATTTAGAGGCTATCTTTTACAATTTTGGAGTGGTAGTTTATGTTACTTACCAAATTCGTCTTATTCAGATTCTCAGCACGCGTGCTCGGAAAAATGTTGTCATGAGTGAAATCAAAGTTGATGTCTGCATATATGCTTTTGACATCCTATATCTTAATGGCCAACAACTCTTGCAGGAACAACTCAGTGTTCGTAGAGAGGTATGATGTCCTTTGTGGCTTAATTATCTCAGACTTTATTATATATTTTCCTAGTTAGTAACTGAAATGCTTCTTTGTGTTTCTAAACTATATGTTTGTCTAGAACCGCTTGACTTAATTGATAGTTTTGACGCTTCCATTTGGGTGATCAAGCATCTCCCATAATATTGTTCATTTTTAATTGTTAAGCTAAAGAGAAAATGAGTTTTCACTGAGTATTAGCTCGGACTTTGAGTATTCCCTTTCTTATGTAGCTTGCTGAATCTAATAGGGAACCTTTATCCTGGGTGATATGAAATTAATGATTTCCTATGTTACTCTGATATCTTTTCTGTTGTGTGTGTGTGTTGGTGTTTTCTTCATATCTTTCTCTGAGTTTCCTTTGAAATCTGTCAACTGACTTCCATAGTCATTCTCTTATATCAACAGCAACCTTTAATATTACCTTCTTACTAACAGATGTACTCTTACATGAAATATGTGATTAAGTTGAATACCAGCAAAATAAGTATCTGTTTTTACTTACTCTGTGTTGCAAGTTTGGACTGTCATTGAGTGGCTCATTATCCTTCCTCTTGAGATAAGTTATATCTACTCACTTGTTGATCCTATATATGCAGCATCTTTACAAGTCATTTCAAGAAGAAAATGGTTTTCTTCAGTTTGCCACTGCTATTACATCAAATGATCTCGAGGAAATACAAAAATTTCTTGATGATGCTGTTAATTCTAGGTAAGTATAATTTTTATGGCATCTAGTTACTTCAATATTTTGAAGCATTAACTGATAAAATTTGTGTACTACACAATGTGGATTCATCATCTTTGAACTGTTGAACTCAAACATAGAGGGCACATGAATTCCTTCAGGGTGCATTTGGATGGGGGGATTTGGGATGAGGGATTTGAAATCCTTAACTAAATCCACACCCTTGTTTGGCATATAAATCCAAATCAATGGATTTCAGATCCATCTTTAAGTTTTAGTTCATTTTTAAAGGATTTCAAATCCCTCCCAAAACCGTCATTTGAAATCCATTATTTTTTTCGCAATTTACACACACTACACATACACTACACACACTGCACACACACTACACACACACACATATTCACACCGCACTATCTTCACATACATATTCACACATAATAAAAGTTATATATTTCATATTTTTATTAGTGTGTAAAATTATAATTATTTATAGAATAATAAGATTATATATTTTATTTTTAATTATTAAATGTCAATTAAGAAAATAAATAGAGCTTTTAATTTTTTTTATCAAAAATTACGATGGATTTGCACAAATCCACATCATCCAAACAAGAGGTGGATTTTAAATCCAAGGAGTTTGAAATCAATTCATTTGAAATTCCTCCATCCAAATGGACCCTCGAGTATGCCATTTATCAGATATGGATGTATTTTGTTTTTTTCCCATTATTGCATCTATAGTAGGAAGTGGGTAGAAGTTTGTGCACTAAGCTAAGATTAGTCATGTTGCATCAGTTTTTACATGATTTGGTGTCATTTTGACTATATGTTGAATGATTAGAGGACTTAGTAGCTTTTTCGATTACTGAAGCTGTCAATTAATATCAAGAATTTTCGTCTTCTTTCTGATGTTGTTTGCTCCAGCTCTGAGGGGTTGATCATCAAAACATTGAACAAAGATGCTACTTATGAGCCTGCAAAGCGGTCTAATAACTGGCTCAAATTGAAAAAGGATTATATGGAAAGGTAAGCCCTTAAGCTTACATGAGTGGTTTTAACTAAGAAATACTGCTTAAGCTTGTTATGAGGTAGTGTTAATGTTTTAACTAAGAAATACGGCTTTATGCTCTGCAGTATTGGTGATTCGCTAGATTTGGTTCCCATTGCTGCATTTCATGGCAGGGGGAAACGCACTGGTAAGTCAGTAACTTGCTTTTCTTCTGCAGGATACCAACTTTTTATATATGCTCTGTATGTGAGAGTGCTGTCAATGTTTTCTCGCACTTATAATGACTGAAATATCTTTTAGGTTGAAACTTTCTCTTTACTGTAATTCTCAAAATTCATAGTGGCATTCTTTTTTTTTTTTTTTGGTTTGTTTTGTTTTGTTTCCAGGTGTCTATGGTGCCTTTCTCCTTGCTTGTTATGATAGTGACAAAGAGGAATTCCAAAGCATATGTAAAATTGGTAAAGCTCTACTTCTTGATCTAAGCTGCAATGCCATTGTAAAAATCTTCAACCTGCCTGACATAAAACATATTTAATGCTACTACTTGTTGGTTTTAAAAACCTATCTACTTATTCATATTTTTTATTTCGAAGCAATAAACAATTTGAGAACTTGTTGTTTGCATTATTAGGAACTGGATTTTCTGAAGCGATGCTCGAAGAACGTTCTGCCAGTCTTCGATCTAAAGTTATTCCCAAGCCAAAGGTGGGATTGAATTCATTTTTATTCCGTTGGGGATATATATGCTTCACTTTCTTTCTTTTCTCTCTCTTTTTTTTTTTTTTAAATAAAGGGATTACCAATCCTCACATTCTCTGATATATACACCATGTCCAGTCATATTACAGGTATTCAGATACAATCAGTCCAGATGTATGGTTTGAACCAACTGAGGTAGCAATCAACCTCTTTTATTTTTTTGGTTTTCTAGAATTTGTTTCTCTCTTTATATATATATATCATATATATAAATATATATCTTAATTTTCTCTTTTGTGCTGTTGTCATGCTGATATGATATTCCTAGCGCATTTCTTTGGCTGGTAGCATCAATGAAACAAGAAATGTTTCTCTTCTGATAATGAGGAAATTCTAACAACAGGAACTACCAGTGTTTTTCTGATAGCCATTGGCTTTTCAGAAAATTCTCACCCAAACATCATATGATGGACAATTTGAGAATTCAATCATTCTGCTAGCTGTTCTTTGATTCCTTTTTTTTTATTATTATTAATTAGTTTTTATTTTTCCCCTTTTCCTAGGGAGATAAGATTTTAACCTATTGGATAACCAATATAAATTTCTCTTGTAAAGATAACTCACATTGGTCATATTGTCTTTCAGGTTTGGGAGGTCAAAGCTGCTGATCTCACTATTAGCCCAGTTCACCGTGCTGCCATTGGTATTGTGGACTCTGACAAGGTATCATTTAATTCTTTCAAAAAAGGAACATGGTTCGCGTTCACCGTGCATTATAATATACTTACCTGAAATCCAAGCTAGAGTACCCTTGAACTGAGGCCATAGATACTAATATACATTCATCCTGAAATACAAGCTAGAGTAAGCTTGTATGTTTTACGAGTTAATAATCTTTCAGTAAACCGAATTTCAAGATTTAACTTCATTCCACTTATTTATCTGATGCTTTTTATCTCTGATATTCTCCTTCCTCAAACCCCTTCAATCTAAAAAGAAAAAGAAAACAGTGGGGTTTTCTTTCTGTTGGTTCGGTGTATTCGAATTAGTGGGATAAAATTTTAGTGCTTCATAAAAAGTAAGAACCAAGAGAACAATCTGATTTAAATGTCTGTTAGTTTGTTAATAAACTATTGTAGTGGCTCACTTATGTATATGTCTCTTTCATAGTGGACGACAACAGGACAAGTATATGAAATTTTGAGTTTATGTTTTTTTTACTCTAGTGGTTTTTAGTTTGATATTCTACACACTTATCAGGTCTGACCATAGTTTAGATTCTAGTTCATGAAACCACCTCTTCTTATCTTGCTTTTCTTTTTCATCTTTTGCCCTTGTTCTCCTCTCTATTTTACTGCTTTTGCATGTCTGTATGTCCCTGTGCACGTTACAGCACTTCACACTTGAAACATTTTCAAACTTTGAATGTAGAAGCAGACAAGCAGTTTCACATTAGAGGTTAATGTCTTATTTCTTAGTCTGTACTTTTAATTAAGTGGCTAACATTCTTTTTCTTTTTTATCCTATCTTTACTAAGGGAATTTCACTGCGGTTTCCACGATTACTTCGTGTCCGAGAAGATAAGAATCCAGAGCAGGCTTCCTCATCTGATATGGTACTATTTGCTGTCATATTTTTGTTTCTCTCCAGTCAAACTGTCCTGCTATTTTTTAACATAATTGCATGATATTTAATCGGAGCTGTTTCTTTTTTTAAATTTAGGTTGCGGATATGTATAACGCGCAGAAGCACAACCAAAAAGACAACCAAGATGATAATGAGGATGATTGAGTAAAGTATGCCTACTCTGTTGTGTCTGGAAGTGGCCTCTTGTACATTTGTGATGAATGTTGTTCAGATAAGTAAGTTGGTTGCTTTTTGCAACATGAACTGATACCTTACATTTCTCTTGTTTTCTCACACCGAAATGAACTAAATCTGATTTAATGACATCGGACTTTGTTTCTCTGTTAATTTGGCAAAGATCGTAATATTTCAAATAGAAAGTATAGTGGTATAATCATCTAATATGTTTACCATTCTATCGAGAGTTTAATAACTTTACTGCCCTCTGAAATTTGAGAAATTTTCAACAGTCTTGATATGCATTCTTTCCTAAAACATAACTAATATTAATAACTAGAAAGCAACAGAAAAAGAAAGCTAGTTATGTTTGCGACTTTTATAACCGCGATTGGTTGTGGAGAACTTCTAATAGCCCCCCTAATAGTTTGAACATTTGTGACTTTGATAAGGGGTTCCATTAAACTTTCTGTTGCTCATCCTCTCTTCACATATTATGCCTGTTTCTTATAGAATAGCCATCAACACTGAAAAGAACAAAACATGTCACTATAACAACTCAAAAAGTTTGCGTAATGTGCTAAATTTATGGAAATAGTGGGAGTTGGAGATGCAGTTTTTAGAGCAAGGGGGCAATTAGTACACTTCCAAAGCTACAGGGTTATTTGCAATTTCTCCTTTTCTCAATTGTTCTTTGTCATAATTTGTTTGAACTGACAGGATAGCAACCCGTGTACGGTGGAGTGAGTAGCAGACACGGTGGTTCATGCAACATATTCAAGTATTAGGCGTTAGACTGGTAAGACTACCGATGATAAGAGACTTGATCTGTAGCTAAGTTTATTGTGAATTGTCTTAAAACTGATGCTAGCATTAGCATCGCTTTATTTCGGGTTGTCAATTTTTCTCAGTACAGACCGTTGTACGTATTAAAGAACAGGTTTTCGATTAACTGCTGGTGTCTAAAAATTAGCAATTTTACAGTTTAGTCCATTCTTCGGTTGGTGGGTGGCCTTCACAAGAAAAATATTATGCCATATGCAGATTGCACTTGCATATATGTACCCATGGTACATTGTAAACATTTTTTTTCCTGTAAAAAAGATGAAGTGATAGAAAGAAAACTATATAGATGTAGAAATTTGGCGAAGGAGCATGTGCCTAATAAAATGGGGTTTAGAGAGATTTGTTGAAATGGACTGTGATAGACAATGTGAGGAAAAAAACAAGGGAACGTGATCCAGGCATTGAATTTCAAATGTTGGTTTGTTTTTCTTTCCTCTCGATTCTGCCGTGTGGACCAGTCTTGACTCTTGGAAGAGATATTTCTTTGCATTGGCCCCCTAATTCTAACCGTCTCTCACGCCCAAATTTACAAATCATTGCCATGCAATCTTTCTTTTTTTGAATAAATGGAAAATATATAAATCAAGAAAAGAAAATGTGATCCCTTATCATAAAGCCAATTAGGTAGCTTAAAGTTGGGGCATCGTTAAAACCTTCCAAGGTAAAATTCATAGAAAAACTTGTGGGGAAAACCCTTGGAAGGAAAGAAAGTACCCAAAAAATCGTTCATAAGAAAATAATCTACATAATTCACCCATAAAATAAATAACAACACAAGAACAGAGCTATCTAACAAATTTGTTGTGGAATCTTCCAACATAGTCTTTGTTGAGGAGATGAGTGATACCCGCCGGAGGACTGTCCCACCAAGTAGAAAAATCCTTAAGCTTGCTTAGACAATCAGTCACTCTGTTACCCTTCTGAAAAATATGAGAAACCAAGAACTCCATCTGGGAAAGAAAGTGTAGTGTGTTCCGCCATTTTCCAAGAAACTACCAAGGAACTGACCCCCGCCTGCTAAGTAAATCAACTACATTACTCCAACCAAAATTTATGCAACCTTTGTTAAAAGCAATAGAAATAACAAGAATTCTTCCTTTTTTTTTGGATTTTTTTTGGGGGAGGGGGTGGGAGGGGGAGGGGTTGGGGTTGTATTGCTTGAACTTTCCGGGGCATGGCAGAAGCCAGAAAGAAGAGACATGACAAGTGGATTTCAAGGGTTCGGGTTTATAGAATTTTAGTTCTGATTTGTTTGGTCTAACCAATTAATCACATGGAAGTTTAATTGTATTTGTTTAGTGAATTACCATTATAATATAATTAGAATGTGAATTATTTACCGATCAAAAAAAAAAAAAAAAAAAAAGAATGTGAGTTATTTAATGAATATAAAGTTCACTTGTTATGTGATTTGCTTGACTTCGATCCAGTAATATCTGAACTGAATTACAATTTGGTTTGGTTTTGTACACTTTTAGTTTGTAAAAGATATTTAAGCTTAAAGAGAAGATAATAAAAATAAGAATTGGAAGTTAAATAAACCGGTCAAAGAAGCTTTGGTCAAATTTGTTGATGTTGTAAATCAGATGAATTAGGATAACATATTTCGGGCAAAAATAATTTATGACGATAAATAGCCGAAGTATAATGATGTAGAAAGATGATTATTGCATCCTAGTATTTATTTCAAAGCTTCACTCGTGCATTACATGATTTTGATTTTATTGCAAGTTTGGGACCGACGCCGACATGTTAGAAATTTGCCCTTGGTCTCTATTTTTAGTTGACATGTCCTTTACTTTTTGACGAAACTTTTGCTAAGAGAGTGAATGCTCGTTAATGTTAATATAAAAAGCATAAATTTATTTTGATTTTTCCCCATAATACTATGACGGTAAATATGAAAAGGAAAGTCTTATTTATGCAACAACAGCCCAAAAATGAACACCAAATTAAAATCACGTTCTTTTACTCTTTTTAATCCGACCACGTTTTTTTTTCTTCCGAAAACAAGATTATGATGTTAGTCATTATGGACGTGTATGTTACAAATAATCTTTGGGTATGGTTATCCGCTAAGCACGGATAAGGATACGGATACGGATAAGGCTCAATTATTTTTCTCTTTAAAAAAACACATATAAATTTTTTTTTAACGGGACAAAAAAATTTGGGGTGTCGAGGGCCCCCTATCTACGCCTGCGGATACGGGACACGAGGGTGATACGACACAGTACGAGAATACGTCATATTTTGAAATTTTAACGACACGAGTATGGGATATATATACATATAAAATTATATATTTTTTATTTTATTGAAATATAGATGCTCTAAATACAATTGAAAAGGCAACATGCAGGCATAAAAAACTAAATTTTCAAAAATATTTAAATCTCTAATGTGATAACTCACATAGACACACCGAAAACATGTTGAACTTATCATCAATAGAACAAATTATATATATGTAGCATCCATGGAGTATCTGACAAAGTATCGTATTCAATACGTATTTGGTATGGGTACACCATCCTCACAGAAGTATCCGTGTTTCCTGGGTTATCCGGATGGGATCTTATATTGTGTTTTATCTTATATTCCATCATACAAATGATTGCCACATGTACAAAAGTTATCATATTAATTTTGACGCATAAATTAAACATAAAATAAGAGTTTTTAATATGGTAACTTCTCTACACATGACAATAATCTATGCGGTGAAGACCCTTAAAATTAAAGGATAGTTGACTTTTTTTAGAATAGAAAATCTCATCCGATAATTATCTTATTGGAAGAATCATGGCCGAATAAGCTTCGTGAAGTTAAAGTATAGTTGATATGTAATTCATTACACTCACAATTAGTTTTGACAGGGATGATTACTCCATCCCTACAAAATGCAAAGATTCTGACCCGTGATGTGATTAATTACTCATAATTACTCTTGATGCCGACAATTATTTCACCCTTACCAAAAGAGAAGATCTCGGGACATGTTAATCATATTGGAAGCATATACTTTTATTTGATATATGATTGATTTGAGTTTTACTCCATCAAGTGTTTATCACTAACTTTTACTGTTGGTGTCCTTATGACGGCTTTTTTTGAGCAATTGCAACTCGTCCAACATGGTAAAAAGGCCTTTTATCCGCTCAAGGATTCTTGCTTTGCTAAGATAATACTATTTTACCAGTGCAAATTTAGTTATTAAAATTTAAAAGAATCTAAGGCTAATCATGTGAGTGTTTGCAATCACTAACAAAAAGTGTTTCTCACATTTTGACTGAAATAAAATTACTTTTAAGCACTGTTCTAAATA
Organism: Rehmannia glutinosa; assembly: GCA_016081115.2. Taxonomy (NCBI): domain Eukaryota; kingdom Viridiplantae; phylum Streptophyta; class Magnoliopsida; order Lamiales; family Orobanchaceae; genus Rehmannia; species Rehmannia glutinosa. The sequence goes on along the minus strand of CM071936.1, from coordinate 9,775,255 downwards.
TTTCTGCCTTGTTCTAAATATTTCTGCCTTGTCTAGCCCCGATTAGTACCAGATTAGGCACTAGTCTTCCCTTGTTTACCTACAGTTTTTTTCCGATTAGGCCTCACCTAACTCCGCTCAGGTTTTGCCTAACCCCGCTCAGGCGGCTAGGCCCAAGCCTGCTGGCTAACTAGCGTCTAACGCTTTTTAGAATACTATTTTTTGTATTTGCTGATGTCAACTTTCGTTTCATTTAATCAAAATTTTTAAGCAGTGAGATGCTTGCTTTAGATTATTTATTCTTCTTCTAGTTTGACTTTTACAAAAAAAAAAAATAGTTTTTCAATTTTTTCACCAAACACTCTCAACTTCTAAATCTTTTTGCAAATACTACTAGCTTATGATTTTCAACTATTTTTACTTTTGCCACACAAAATCACTTCCAAAACTTTTGCAAACACTCCAACAAGTAAATTGGGCCAAAGAAATAGAAAACAAATGATTTAAAACTTCAAAATAATTAGATATGGGTCAAATAGTAGATCCGAATTCTGATTTGTGGGAACCCACTGAACCCGACAATCAAGTCCTTTCATACCTTCTGGTTGTTGCCCTTACCCTATCCCTACCCCACAATGTAACTATTCTAGATTCATGAGGACATACACTGATACAGACCTTAATTGTAATTTTAGTCTCGTAATTACTGTCATGAAACTAATCCCATGAAATTCACCGAAAATTGAATATCTTATCGGAAAATGTTATGTAATACCTCACCTGAACTCCTATTTTTTCTGTCGATTTTGTAATTTCTAACGTAAAAAAGACTCAATTCTTTTTCTTCTGAAAAATATGGTTTTTACGGACCATTTTCTCAATCCTCGTGGTTACTAGACCAAAATTATAAGGAGGTGGTCTTATATGAGATCGTCTCATGGACAGTTAATGAGACATCATACGAAACATAAAAAAATTGAGTTATTTATTTTACATATAGGATTTGTCCCACAAACAATGCCCGTGAAGCTGTCTTATACAAATTTTCGTCAACCAATTTGCTAGACGCGCACACACAAGTGTTGACACCTACATAAAACGCACAAACACAAAAAAACCAGGTGTGACAATTCAGATCATCAGGTCGCGTACGTGTTTGGTTTCAGGTTGATTTTGAGTTATATTTAAAATACGTCCAAAATTAATTAAAATATAAAAAAATTATGTTTTAGACATTAGTAACAATCGATTAAATTCGTTTTAGTCATGTTTGTGTTCCTATTCGAGTTTCTCTTAGTAACTTCGAGTCGGATTCGTGTCGATTATCCTGTCTTTGATTATCACCCCTAAAATAACACAGATCATCACATATGCCTGTAGACTGTAGTACCGTTGAACACACCAAGTTAACACACCAAGTTAATGACAAGCAGTAAAAAGAAACAAGACAAATAATAATGTGAGGAAAGAGACGATGCAGATCTCCATTGCAAAAACTAAAACCTCTGTACAAATGCTAAAATCATCTCAACTTCCCACTTTCCTAATCATGACTATTAATTCTTGGAATTTTGATGAATACTAAAAACAGAGCCAAAAAGTAGACAAAGCTTTTACTCAGACGTCAATGGAGAACAACCCTTTGGTATTTCAACTCAATTGACGATTCTACCCCCTCAGAAACACCCCTTTTCCTATTTACCCTACCACAGTTGTCAATATTAACGCTGCTGTGAAATGGGTCTGGGCTGATTGACTGAGAGGACAATGTTGGAATTACCACCGGCGGCGGCGGAATCTGGTACGGGTCAAGCGGCGGCGGAGGGTGGCGCCACTGCGGCAGAGGTCCGGCGAGGAGGAGGGTTTGTAGCAGTGGGCCCGCTTTCATTACCGCTTGCAAAAGCTTACCTTTTTCCGGCAACGGCCTGTCTACCACTATAGGCAGCTCAGGCTCTGCTTCCGCCGCCGACGCCGCCGGAGGCGGCGGCGGCAGGTGGCGCGGCGACGAAACTATGCTTTCGTCGCAATCGGAGGAAGAAAACCCATAATTGGAGTCAATTGCTCTTCTGGGTTCATCTTCAATGCTTGAAATCCCAGAATGTGGAGTTGATTGTTGAAGTTGCTGTTGGAGGAGTAGTTTTTCGAAACATGCTTTTTGGCAATTTTGTTGGGCATCATCTCTCTCTTTGATGGCCCTTGTGAGAAGCGCTTTTAGTTGGGATATTTGTTCATCTCTCATCTTGAGCTCCTCTTGTGCTTTAAGCCTTGTGTCTTCAAGCTCCATTGTCAAAAGAAGTGATTGTCTAAGCTCATCCATACTCTGTTTTTTAAAAACAATTAAACACACAATAAATCAATAAATGCATTATCTATCAAGAAAATAAAAAACAAACATCGCATTTCTCACCTTTTCTTGGTGAAAATAAGTCCAATTAAGAAGAGGGCTTGTTTGGTTATCCATGCCTTTTTAGAAAATATTTTGAGATGTGGGGTTGAGAGTGAGGCAAGAATGAGTCAGTGATTTCTGCTTCTTATAAAGGACTAACTTTTAGGACTATTTTTCTCTACTTTCAAAAAATTGGGCTCCTCTAAATTTTTTTATTTTATTTATTCTTAAAGGGGGTGGGGGGTGGGGTTGTTGGAGTGTTGGACTGAAGCAGAAAAAGCCAAGAGCCTCACTGCCAAACCTACAAGACTTTATTGTGTAACATATAACATAACAGGATATATCCTATCCAGTCTTACTAAAGATTGAAAAGAGTCTGTATGGGAGTCTTGTCTTTGGTTTGGTGATCAGGGTAACGGGTCCGGCTAATTAGTATTATAAAATCGGGAACAGATTGCTTATTCCACTTTTGGTGTTTCATTATCTGTTTTACAACTTAAATGGTGGACACTTATTTACAAGATAAATATGGGCGGTTGATTTCTGAATGTATATACATGTGTCCACCATCCAAGTAGTAGAACATGGAATGGAATGCCAAAAATTTAATTCATGAGTCTTTTTCCTGCATAAGACCATCTCCAACAAGTAGTTAAAATGACGTCTAGCACCAAATCGATTCCTCCAGCAGTGCGCGAAACTTAACGCTATTTTGAAGAAATCTACAGTGTGGTGCAATACTATTCCAATGCTATTTTTTTTTCTTTTTTCTTTGTTTGTTTTTCATTAATTTGGTGTATTTATTTATGCAATATACTGTTATTTATTATCCTTATATATATATATATATAATTTTTGTAAATAATTTTCATGAAATTTAATTATTTGAATTTATAATCTTATTTTTAATATAAATTATAAAATTATAAAATTCAATTAATATATGTAATTTTATTTGCAAACTAACAAAAATTAAAATTAAATGAATAAAATAAATAATAATATTCTTTATTTTGATTTTGTATTATTTTGTTAAATTTTATATATTGTTATGAATTTGATTAATTTTAAAAATAAAAAACTTACTAAATATTACATTATATAAAATTAAATATGTTAAATGTTTATCAATTATAAAGCTATAAAAATCAATATTAAATGAATAAAATAAGAAATCTCATGGAAGATTCTTTTTTAGTGCATAAAGTAGTGCAAATTGCTGGAAATAGAATGCAGATTCTGCACTAAAATGGTGCAAACTACTAGAGATCGTCTAATGTAATATTTATGGGATCAATTTTAATATGTTTATAAATATGGGACCGAAATTGTAATTTTGGACTAGGCATTACAGGCAAAGTGCCTATAGGCTGCGGGGGAATTTTTACATATCAGCGACAAATGCGGGAGTAAAGACAACTCTGATTCATTGATGTGATATGTACTCCAACTTGTAAACTCTGCCAATTAGAATTAGTGGAACATTATGCTAATCATGTTCTTGATTAAGAATGATGATTGAGTTGGACTATGTATGTGATGATGGCTTAATTGCAATTTTAGTCATGTTTTTAGGAGCTGGAAACCTTATTCCTGTAATTTTTAAATGTGGTAGTTTCGATCCTCGACGAATTTTACACTATAGTCAAAATAGCAATTCTAGTCCTGTAATTTTCAATGGTCAGGTGTGTTTTGCATTATTTTGCTAAAGGACAATGATATTATGAGAATAAATGAAATATTGAACCACCTAATTGGGACCAAAATCAGAGCTTACATGATCAAAATTGGGGATCAAAATAGCAAATAATCATAATATTAGGGGATCAAAATAGCAATCTAAAATATTTAGAGGACCAAAATTGCTAGTCTCTTTATAAGGACTAATTTTGCAATTAAGCTTGGGTTGATTATTTTTTAATATAATGAGCACATAGCATATAAGAATGGATTCAAGTTTAAATTTTATTGGCACATATATTAGGAATAAAGTCTTAGATTATGTATGGAATTGTATTTCCAACTATTCCAGAAAATGAATTTATGTTTGTTTAAGAAATTCTCAGTAGAAATAAAGTCATTTTCAGTTTTCATTTTTTATGAAAAGATTCTTTTGAAAATACAACCAAACAAGTTTTCACCACAATCACGCAAATCTATGTGAAAATACACTATAATCACGCAAAACGATGTCAGAAATACACTACAATCACGCAAATCAATGTCAAAAATACTATAACCAAACATATTTTCATTTCTAAACAGAAATTCAGACAACAAACCAAACATATTCTCAATTGTCACACGAAAACCAATAAAGTTTGAAAATTCATTTTCCAACACTAGAAACTGGGAAATACATCCATACATCCCCTTAGTTTTTCTAATCATCCCATAAATTTTAGTGGCTCATAAATATGGATCAAAATCAAGCCACATTGTCTAGTCCACACTCTTTTTAAAAAAAATCAAATATGAAAAAGACAACAAAAAACTCCCACATAGGAAGAAACAACTTCGACAAATGGAAGAAAAAACTCCCACTAAGGGTAGATATCACCAAAAGATAAAAGAAAAGATAAAAACTACGAAAACCACGGTTTGGTTGGGTGGCATCCAAGTGGGTGGATCTACCCTTAATTCACACATGCACACACACACACCCACATGGGTGTGTGTAAAATCAAAGGTAGATCCACCCACTTGGGTGCCACCCAAGTGGGTGGCATAGACTACAACGAAAACCACAAGGAATACACATATCCCCTCCTCCCATAGTACGAGGAAGAGGATAGAGACAAGTTTACAATTGGAGAGACCAAAGAGAGGGGAAGAATGCGGTTATGTGGATATTTTATGTATTTCTCAGACTAAAAATTTTCAATTTTAAAGAAATGAGACTGCTTATGTTATATTAGAGTAACTTTGAAATCATTTTCTTTTCTTGAGATTGCTTATGTTATATTGGAGTAACTTTGAAATCATTGTCTTTTCTTAAGTGTTAGTTTAATGAATTATACTTGCAAGTTGCAAGAGGAAGAAGTCTTTATTCTGAAACATTTGGTGTTACTAATTAACTAAATTATTAGGAGGAGGATGTAACTTGTTTAGTCTTAATAGGTGCGAACAATCATTTTACATAGCAATTTCACTTGAGAATCCAATGGATCTAAAATTGACCATATTTGGCACATGGAAGTTGGGACATATTTAAAAGGACCTTTTTTTCCTTGGGGAGTGTTCGTTAATCGAAAAGAAAAAGTAGAAAATAAACGAAGGGTTGATAATCATAGTAACCCTTCTAACGCCATCATACAAACGTCCCCTTGCTATTAAGTACCAAAATTTAAGGTCTTATATGGATGTATTTTCAAGTCCAATTTTCAGTGTTAGAAAGTGAATTTTTCAATTTTATTATTTTTTGTGTAAGCATTGAGAATATGTTTGGTTTGTTATCTGGATTTTATGTTTGAAAATAAAAAATATGTTTGTTTATGGTTTTTTAAGTGTTTTTTGTAGGGGTGTTCATTCGGTCAAACCGAACCGAACCGAACCGAAAATTCGGTTAACCGAAATTTCGGTTTTGCAAAATCGTAAACCGAAAACCGAACCGAAATTTCCAGTTCGGTTCGGTCAAAACCGAATTTATTTTTCGGTTTGATTCACGGTTAACCGATTTTTTTTAAGAAAAATGAAAAAATATGTTGAAGCACTGCACTGAGTCACTGACAATAACAAAAAGAAAACAAATTTACAAATGAAAGACTAACACATTACACATCTATCAGATTAACAAAAACGTTTATCAAACATACATAATAAACCAAGCTAATAAAACTGCAGGCTTATTTAAATCAACGAAAGAAAACAAGTACAAAACAAAGGAGCAAAGTAACAACAAATGAGAAATAGCAACAACAGCAGTCTGTCTGCACTCTTTTTTCTCTTTTCTGAGCAATAGCAAATTGAACAAAGTACAAAAAAAAAAGAAAAAAATGTGTGTTGAAATCCTTGAACAGTGCTAGATTAAAAAAGAAGTGTTTCAACATAAAATGAAAAAAATGAAAAAAAAAGTTCGGTTTTCGGTTCGGTTCAGTCAACCGAACCTCAAAACCGAAACCGAACCGAAAACCGAATTTCATAAAAATGAAAAACCGAAAACCGAACCGAAAATTTCGGTTCGGTTTTCGGTCGAACCGAATTTTCGGTTTCGGTTCGGTTCGGCCGGTTAACCGAACTGTGAACACCCCTAGTTTTTTAACATAAATTTGTGTGATTATACATAATGAAAACTTGTTTGGTTATAATTTTTGAAGTGTGTTTCCACATAGATTTGTGTGATAATTGTGGCGAAAATCATTTGGTTATATTTCCAAATGAATATTTCCATAAAAAAAAAGTGAAATTTGAAAATGACATCATTTCTACTAAATACTTGGCCTTTACAAACATAAACTCAATTTTCGAAATAGTTGAAAAATAAAAAATAATTACCGAAGATACAACTATACATGGCTTAAGCTATAGTTACTATCATAGGAAAATCATTCGTGATGACAGTCCTATCAAAATAATAGTGAGATATCTGTAAAGAGAAAAAGGTTAGCTAGATAAAAGCTCACCTGGAAGAAAGAAAGTTAATTTACATGCATGTTCAAATTCATAAACTCTTATGCCAAACTGAATGATTGGAGTCTTGGACCAATTAAAGTTTAAACTATATTTTCAAATAAGAATGACCATTAAATTAATGGAAATCTCTGGGCTTGTATGTTTACTTTTTCAAATCCCTATTTCTACTTTTATTATAATATTAATAAAAGTAGAAAAAATATTTGTTTGATGTACATATTTCCTTGTGAAACTTGTAAACAACATATTCTAAATCTATATTCTCCGTCGAAAAAAGTTCCCACCAAATCTTACCATTCACTTATTCACCCCACAAACATAATTTTCAGACCTGAGCCTGATTTGTAAACAACATACTAAATCTATATTCCCTTATATCTTGTCATTCATATCTTGTCATTCAATTCTATATTTCCATTCATATCATCACATCATCATTTCTACATCTTCCCAACTCATAAATAAATGAAAAATATAATTTTAGAAATACCTCCAAACATATTTTACTTCTATCAAGTACTCTCATTCAAAAAAAAATTTATTAAAAATACTCTATTAAACATTGTCTCATTTTTAAACCTATAAACATTCTAAATATTTGTATTTCATGAACCAAATATATTCTCAATATTCACGCAAAAATCAATGCATAGTGAAAATGGAAAATTTTCAAACTTAACACAATGTTAATACTTAATACATAGAATCTGTCAGTTTACAACATAAATGACATTTGAAATCAACAAAGAATATATGTATGTTGGTCACTTGGTAAAAGTTAATACTGTTAGCCAGTCTACAACCTTGTATGAATGTATTTCTAAGTCCAATTTTCAATTTCTAATGTTGGAAAATGAATTTTCAAATTTTATTGATTTTCGTGTGAGAATTAGGAATATGTTTGATTTGTTGTCTGAATTTCTATTTGGAAATGAAAATATGTTTGGTTATATTTTCTAAATGTATTATTGACATGAATTTGCGTGATTGTAGTGTATTTTCACCTAAATTTGCGTATTTGAGGTGAAAATTAGTTTGGTTGTGTTTTCAAAAGAATATTTCATAAAAAAGTGAAAACTGGAAATGATTTTATATATTTCTACTGAAAATTTCTTAAATCAAACAGAAATCTATTTTCTGAACTAGTTGGAAAGTGAAAAACAACTTTTGAAAGGTCTACAAATTTCCGCCACTAATCTATTTTATGTTTTCTAATTCTTTTTCATATGCTTCTCAATTATTGCCATGAAAATTGTGCATTAACCATATAAAATGAGGAGCACTTTTTTACATAACGAATGAAAAGACGATACAATTATAATATAATTTCACAATGAGAAAATATTTAATTTTTAATTGTTGTTGCTAGCAGCTGTTGTTATTAATAATTAGTTTTTTTCCTCCCTTATATCATCTTTTAACTAAAAGGTAGACTGAATTTGACAATTTTACTTTTACCGAGAAAAAAATAAAGAAACAAAAAGAGAAGAGACTTAAATTTACCATTTTTACCTTGAGATACAATCTATGTAGTCTACTTTATAATTAGTGCTTAATTAATCATGAGACGGATTATCCCTAAACAGTAACAGATCGTAAAACCAATTATTAAATTGACCCATAATGGAAATTAGGTATATAGGATTCTTTAACTTTTGTGTAGAACTTCGAGAAACTTTTTTGATTTCTTTATTTAATTAAGAAATTGTTTATACTGAAGAATAATTGTTTTCCCAGCCGCGTTTCTCTTAGAATTTCTGTACGTTGAATTTGACCCTTATTAATTAATTGATAGTTAATTATTTCCATTTTAAATTATATGGTGCAAATGTAGTTGAAGAATAGAATAATTGTTTGAAGTATTTGTCTCGAGAATATTTGAAGGTATTGCATTTTAATAAGTGGGAGGTCTCCTTGCTATTGAGTTGCCATAATAAAAATAATCATAAATGGGCTCGAGAAATTCCCACTAATTTATTTTATAGATTTATAAATGATAGGTATATATAACTTCAATGTGGATGGATTGACTTGGGGCTTGGGAACCAAAAGGAATATAAATAGAACTATTTGTCAAAAGAATGTCCATATTGTTTAGACTTTAGAACAAAAAATTTGTGCTATGAATTTATATTATTGTATACTTGATTCATTTTTTTCAGGAAGTATATTTGATTCATTGAGCATGAATTGCAAGTTGCAACTCTCCTTGAGCACCTATAACGGGGTACCTTCTTATTTATGCGACAAAAGGCCACCATGCTATTGGTCGTCCATCTTGTACGATTATTTCCATCTCAACACCACAAAATACACGATAATCAACTTTTACAATACAATCACACCCGAAGGTGCTTTCGAGGTACAACAAAACTTGAGCTAGAAACTCATTTTTATCAATAATTGAATGCAAGGAATTTAATTAATAATTTTTTTTGTTAATGAAGGTGAAAGTTTAATTTTAGAATTGGCGACTGCGGGGCTCGAACATTATGAAGATAAAATAATCATGGTTAATTCAGGAACAATGTATTAAAAAATAATATTAAGATTTAGACTTTAGTTAGTTGTTTGTTCTAGTATTTAATCAGGGCATTTACTCTTAGGTCGGAGCAATATTATAAATTAATGAAGGAATTGTTTTCAAAAGCACCAAACTAAGTGGATATTTCTAGTTGGAGGTTTCAAAACAAACACAACCATTTATTTTATAAAACTCGGGTAGGACTTACATATTAATCCCATAAATCAACGGTTGTGAGCTGAAATAGTACAATCAAAGGTTGTATTCGGATGAGAAGATTTAGATTTGAGGAGAGGAACTTGGGAAAATATTTTCAAATAATTAACTCCATATAAGATGAATTTGAAATCCACCATAATCACTTAAAAAAAGCTTAAATAGGAAAATCAAAATTTGAAATCCATTCTATTATAAAAATTATCCATACAAGTTATAATCATTAACCTCAAATCCGTCAATCCAAATATAGCTGAAGGATTTCTCTATATATTGCAGTGAGAATATGATACTGAATGTATTTTGGATGAGTCACAATATTGACGGAAAATACTCCCATACTTATATCAGTAAATATCTAGAGAAAATAAAAATTGAAATAACTATAACATACAAAAAACTTAGAAAATAATATGAAATGGGTATTTAAATGTTTGGAAGCCCATAACCATAAGGGCCAAATTTAGGTATGTTCATCACTATATATCTCCTCTAAGTTTAAAATATTATAGAGTTGAGATCCCCTTGCTCCTTCACTGCTCCCCTTACAAATTGCAAATTTTCTTTTATTTCTTTTCCACATTAAGATTCTTTTTTCAAATACTTAAATAAATTCATAGAAACATAACAGATGGGCAAAATTTTCAAAATAAAATGACTGATTAGCATCAAATTAAAGAAAGGCTATTCTGACTGAGAAAATGCTACTACCTTGTGGCATGTGCACTTGAAAATCAGCGTATATACCTTAGAGGGTGTTTGGCTGAGCTTATAAGCTCTTCAAAACATCTTATAAGATATTTGAGAGCTTATAAGCTGTTTAAATTTGTATGATAATTTTTTTAGAAAAAATATCTTATAAGCTCTCAAAATAAGATGTCTGGAGCTTCTAAGTTGTTTTTCAAAAAGTAGGGGAACCCCAATTTGTTTTTCAAAGTAAGATCTTATTTCAACATCCTCCTTTAATTTTGACTATTTTAATTACAAAATTGTCATTACTAACATCTTTAAAAGCTACACCATCTTATTTTATGCAAACACTTCTACAACTTATTCTTAAATTAAGATCTAACATCTTATAAGCTCTAAAAACGACTTATATATAAGATGTAGAAGCTTATAAGATCTTTTAAATAAGCTTAGCCAAACACTTAACTGTATATGACATGTTTGAACCTTCAAGGACATTATTTTCCAAAATTTTATCATTGGTGTGTGTATATATATATATATATCATTTTTAATCGTAGGAGTCAAAATGTAGATCTTCACAATAGTCATAAAAAGGAGGCGATTCACTAAAATTTTCAAATGGACCCCGTGGGAGAGGCAAATTCTTCTTCAACAGGAAAGATTAGGCCTTTGTAAATCTGGTTTATTTTTATTTTTTTTGTTCTAATTTTCAGTATTTTTTGTGTTAATTTTTATATGAATATAAAAATATGTTTGGGTAATTGAGAATGATATTTTGTTGTAAAAGTAATAACTAATGGGATCTATTATTTTCTTGTGTCTTCACATTATATTGAGTTGAGGAATTACTAATTAATTGTTAGGATCCCATTTAATTAGCTAATTGATTGATTTTTCTTAAAAATATTGTAAATATTTTGTCAAATATTAATAGTATGGGTGATATTTTGATTAAATAGGTGCTTAGATTTGAAATTGATATGGTTATATGCATAATAATTAAAAAAATGGTATTTTTCTTTTCTTTTGGTTGAAAATGGAAATGACAAACATGTCTTTTTTTTTTGAGCAAGAATGACAAACATGCATGTTTTGATCATGTTTCAAATAGGCAAAAACAATGCTTGAAAAATGAAACTTTAATCGCTTTTCAAGTTATATAAGCTTGTGATTTCCTCTTCTATGCATCTCAGAGTTCTCATTACAAAAAGTATGATTGCCAAATAAGTCCAGTTATTCGGCACTCGATCCAAAATAGACCTTAGAAGATGTTCTGGGGCTTGATTAGTGAATAATAATAGTGGCATGTTGAGTACATTTTTCCGTTTTACAAATTTGAAATTCAACTTGAGCTTTACTAGATTAGTAAAATATTCTATACTATATTATATTTATATTATATACTTATAAAAGTGTGAATCACTTAAAAGGTTTCTTGAAACTTTTGATATATCTATTATAACCCTAATGAGTATATGTGTTTAATAGTATGAGAAGAGGGTATAATTGAACTTGGTTTTTATGCATAATTTAAATATAATTTCAAGTGTCCATTCATATACCAAATCAAATACTAGAAGTCTATTTTTTATGTCATAACTTTTTGTGTAATAAGAATATTTAAATAAAATTAAATTCATATTAAAATACATTTCAATAACTTTCCAAACATACCTCATAAGCATATATATGAAATTTATATGATAAAATTATAACCATTTAAAGATGAATAAAATACACAATTGTATATTAATTTATAATAGTTTATGAACAAATGATGTATCTCCATTGTATTTTTAGAGAAAAAAAAAAAGAAAATACATTAGAAAAAAAAATAAAAACAAAAAGAAATTATCTCCAAGTGCTTTGATTGCAGAAAAATAGTACTTGGTTTTAAGACAAGCAAACTAAAATCAGAACAGGAGACATTTTGGTATCTAAATGTTGCATTGACCCTTTAACGGTTTAACCTTTTACATCTTAAATTAGATCCGGGAATCAATTTTATTATTTTTCTAATATACGCTACTAATCAAATAAATAATAAATTAAATATGATAATATAAATTCTGACTAATAACAATCAAATTAAAAAGTATATAAATGCTTATATCATATGAAAAAATAAAATTTAAAATAAAATATATGATAGCTATTTTTTTATTTAATGAAAATAAAATAAAAAAATTAATTCTTAATGTGAAAGTTTAAGAAGAATAATAGAGATGATTAATTTATTTGTTAGAGTATTTTCTTAGCATATTTTGTATTAACTAGAAAAAAATCTCACTTTTAAATAAGACTGAGACTTAATTATGTTATTCACGTGATACATATATATATATATATATATGTGTGTGTGTGTGTGTGTGTGTGTGTGTGCGTGCGTGTTTCGATGTTTAAATCATACATGGTTCATAAACTTATAATTGTCAAAATTTTATATTCATATGTATTTGTTAGAATTAAATAATATATCTTCTCTTCATAGTTATAATTCATTAATATTAAAGATGACTATTGTTATTGTTGTTGTATATATTTGAAACATATAATTGATTAAACCTTTTTCCTTATATACTTGAACTTATTTTGATTTTCCACTTAAGTGTTAAAAAGTTAAAAAAGAAAGGTATAATTTAACTTTAGTTAATTATTATCTATAATATCACTTGAATATAAATTCGAGTGACATTCTATATCAAAAATTCTTTTGAAGAATTGGCAGTTTTTGTTGGGAATATTTATGTGTAGATTTTGATGATACCGTGTAAAACTTGGATTAGGAAGTTGACACCCATTTCTATGTAATTCAACTTGTAATAGATAGTGTTGTATAAGTCGAGTTGGAGTCAGCTAAGTTGAAGATTACAAGACTAGACTGAATTTATATAAGAAATTCATAATGTTATAATCTTTAAAATTTAAGCAACATGAATAACCGTATTAATGTAATATACTTTTTGAGTAAAAAAAATTATTATTAGACTTCAGGGGAAAAATGAGTGAATTTATAGAAAAATAGATAGTACTAAAAATTTAATTATAGAAGCTTTGATTCTAAATTAAAAGTAGGTTTGGTGATAAGCAATCTAATTATATGTTATCAACATATATAGAGAATTCTGCCTCAGATGAATCTAGTCGTTTAAAGTAAGTATTATGCATTGTGAACCTATATTTTTATTTTTCATATTTATTTTCATTATTGATATAAATCTATACTAAATTGAGAGAAAAAACAAGATGATTTTAAAATAAAAATAATTAATTTTAAGTGCTCTTATGCTAACCCCAAACTGATTAGTTTTAATAATTGTATAATATAATAACCAAAGTATTGGTCACTAATATTAATAAACAAAAATCCTATGAAGATAGATAAGCCTATAACCTTTCACATTCAAATTTATTTAACCAAAATAAAATATTTTCAAATGATAGAGTTTTAAACATATTTTAATTTATATCAGTTTAAGTATGCAACCATATATATTTACTTACAAGATCATCTATTATTTAAGTAAAATTATTAAGTTATATTATATTTCACTAAACTCATAATTGATGCAAAATGATTTCATAGAATAACTTTTTTTTAGTTGTATTTCTTTTAAGTTATTTTAATGCCCATTGTATTTAATTTAATTATAATACCTTTTAAGATATAGTTCATGCAATATATATGTTCAATTTTAATCTTGTAGGTTTTATGTTAAGATCAAAAATACATGAACAACATTCATAATAAATTTAAAATAATTTATTCAATATTAATTGCAACTAATTAAGTTTATATTTTTAATTAAAAATTACTTAAAATTATTTGGATCACGTGCAACACACGTTCACCTTACTAGTAAGAAGAAAGATACGTATAAATTAAACAAATTAAGCTACAGGATTTAATTCATCCAGCTCGATTAAAATTCGTTCTAATTCAGTTCCACTTATAATTAAACTTGATTCAAAACATTACTCAAATTTTAATTAAAAAAATTCAATAAAACTTAATTTAATTATATTATCAGAAATAAATAATTAGTTATATGCAGTTAGGATGACAACTCACGTCGTGTTTGGGTACACATGTCGTATCGAGACATAAATTTTATGTCATTCATGTCAAATTTTCCAATCATAACCTGACTTGTTTAACTTTTCGTGCCAGGCTTCTCAAAACCTAACCCGATCTTATTATTCGTATTTTTTGGGTCGATCCAAAATGACCGTACATTTTAAAAACTCTAGTTAACTCACCTATTATATTTTATATGGTTATATAAGTTAATTTAATCTAAAAATTATGTTAATTTGAAACAACATAATATCTTCATAATTGTATATATCAAACGTTAATCATATCATTTCAAGACTCAAGTTAAATATAATTGTTTATTATTCGTATTATTCAGAATCAACCCAATTTCATAATTTTCATTCATAATTTGCTTATAACGTGTTAAGTTCGATTACCCACTTTGTCAATATACGGTCACTTCTCTCTTTACAAAAAGTGATGGGTAGGCCAAGGGTGTCATAATATTTACATTAGATCCAAATGGGTATCCCAAGTGGCTTGTCTCTATATATATACGACTTTCTAGTTTCATCAGGTGTACATATAACGCGGTTTCTTTTATTTTTTCTTTCTTTCTTTTCTTTGTTTTTTTTTTTTTTTTGTCGGGAAGTATGTGACAAATCATAGATTAAGTGTGTCTAATCGCATGCGACCGTTACATAAAGAAAATTATTACGTAGGAGGAGAAAAGGTGAAGAAATTTGTATCCATCTGTCTCAATATTTGACTGGATTCAAAATTTTATTAATAGTTGAAATTATTAGATTTTTATAATATTATTTTTAAAATGATGATTGAAAATTAGTGTTATCAAGCAATAATTTTAAGTAATTTTTTTAATAAAAGAAATAGTGATTAATGTTTTGAGATGTCAAGAAACAAAAGAACAAACAATAAATCCGGGTCTTGATAGCATATGAGATTATGTGGGTGTTTATCAATGAATTTGGAGGATATATATTGTAAAAATGTTTCAATAACATTAGTTATAGAAGAAATTGGTTACAGTTTGGTTGTTCATGTTGGGAAAATATGTCTGGTGGAAGGTTTCTGTTTGAACAAAAATGGCTGGAATAGAGTATTTAGGCTTAGTCGAGGCCTGAGTTAGAATCAGTCTCCGCAAGACGAAAACGCCCCGTATACCGAGTGCTTACGGTTCCGACGCTCGCCTCTAAGGTACAACGACTTTATTCAGTTCCGGTTAGCAGCACAGCAAAACCGGAACAACAACGAACAAGCGAAGTGTTTGACAACTTTCAAGCTTTCAAGGAGGAAATGGGACAATAAGATGCAAAATGCAATTCTCGGTTTTTAGTTATCTGATAATTTCGTGTATTTTTTCATCAGTAGGGTCGAGTAATTATAGGCCACAGGTGCCTCGTATGGAAAGATCGCGTCTTTTGGCTCGAAAAGACACCTTTTACACTGAACAGTCGCACCTACGCAGGGGAGCACAATCGGGCGCACGGCCGTGCAGGCGCAAAACTTCGGCCCCTAGCACGGGCCATGCCCCAGCCCGTGCGCTGGCTCGCAACTCTACGGCAGGTAGCACGACCCGACCACACGGGCTGAACCTTTTCCCAGGTTGAACTCTTTTAATTAATTACGAAAATTAATTAAATCCATTTAATTAATTAAACATTTAATTTTAAAGGTTTTTGATCCAAAAAGAATAATGACCTTGAAGCCCAAGCCCACGACTCGGGCCGGCGGTGGCGGCGGCGCGCGTGTGTGCTTTGAACCAAACCCACAAGCATGTAGGTCCTCACTCCCTTTAAATTTGGGTGCCCCCAAGGGCCCAAGCCCATATGTTCAACTTGAGATATATTAAGTGTGCAACTTTGCCTCCTTTTTCCCGGATGGGATCTTCTATTCTAAAACCGTGTTTCATCTCCTATTCCAACCGTGTAGATGATTGACACGTGTATTGCACTTACCATATTATAACCCCACAATTTATGCTTGATTTATGCTTGAAAATAAACATGGTAAGTGTAATACACGTGTCAATCATCTACACGGTTGGAATAGAAGATGAAACATGGTTTTGGAATAGAAGATCCCATCCGCCTTTTTCCTATGTGGGATGGAGCATTTCTCCTTCCTCACATTTCCCATTTTCCATACCATTTATTTGTGTTAAGTGGCTAACTTCTAGCATTAATTTCTCATTCACACGAAATCGGTTTTGAGAAATTCCAAATGCTATTCTCATCTACTCTCTTAGTAGAATTTTTACAAATAATTTAATTCCATTTTTCACTAATGGAAACCACTTAATTATTTGGTCAAAATCGGGTCAACACCCAATTTATCAAGAACCAAATTCCAACAGTTCATTAACTTGTATCATATGTTAATTATTACGTATATATGTTTAAATGTAGTGCTCATCGGCCATCAGATTATAGGAGTTCTTTAATTACTACGCAAAGTTTTAAATAAGACTTGAAAAGCGGCTAATTTTGTTTATGTTTCCAATGACCTCTTTCCAGTTTCCAACTATACATAAAAGTGGAATCATGTTTGTTTATAAAATTTCCAATGGAAATCATCATTTTCATTTTCTATTTTTCACATAAAACAATATCTCAAACCTATAATTTCTATTCTCAAACCTATATACTACCCTACATCACTCATCATTACTTATCAATCACTATTTTCATATTTTAACCCAATTATATATGTGGGACCCACCATTATCAACTTTATCTACTTAAAATATTACTATTTTTAAATTATAATTATTTAATGAGACCCACCAACTTTAATCTTACAAATATAATATTATATATTCAAATTAAAATATTGAAATGGACCCACCACTACCAACTTTTCAATTATTATATACATAAAATAATATTTCAAAACTACTCAAACCAAACACAATCTCATTTCCAACCCTACATAAAACACATTTCAATTCATTCATCCAAACACAATCCCAATTTCCACACGAAAACCAATAAATTCTCAAAATTCTATTTCCAACTCCAGAAACTGGAAATGGACCATGGAAACATAAACAAACAGGCCCAGATTCTCTCTAGAGAGATTATTTTCGGAATAGTAACTCAATGGTTTTCTGCCCATTTTTCTATTTCTGAAAACCTTGCTTTTCGTTTTACTTTTTTTTGGGCCAAGTGATGTGTTTGATTTTTCGCTTACAATATGAAATCATTTTTCTATTACAGATCCATTATTATTCACCATAAATATAGAAGTACGTGTATATTTTACTTATGGATTAATAATCATGTTTTGCTGATTATTCGTTTATATATGCCCATATAATGTTTCTGAATTTTCGCTTATGATACATAATTCGTTTCCTATTTGACACGTGATAGTGATAACAAATGTAAAGGCTCTTAAAAAATGACTTTCTGATATGTTTTCCTATTTTATATTTGTGTAGTTGAATTCCATATTAATTTAAGAAATATATATTTTTTTAATGTGTACTCATGATTTATTGTTTCCTAGCATAACACATATGATTAAAATCATTTCTTACCTTTATCTTTTAATTGTTATTAATATAGTAATACAACAATCACTAAAAATTTGGGGATTGAAAATGCCGTAAATAGTTTGATGCTTAATTTAACTGATTTTCACTTGGTTTGATCCCCATCAGGCCACCAACTAGACCCACCTCCCAGGCGGGCTGGTTTAGCCCAGCTCACCACTTAGGCGGGCCGGTTTAGTCCAGCTCACCACTCAGGTGGGCCGGGCCGGGCTGAATAAAAATATAAAATGGTAGGCCCAGCTCGGCCCACTAGCCCACCTCTAGTGGGCCGGGCTTCACGAGCTGGGCCAACGGGCCTGACCTGTTTTTTTTTTTCTTTTTTTGTGTGTGTTCTTATGTTAAGTATAAATGAATCTAATATTTATATCAAAAATTGAGTTGCCAAGGTGGTAGGCTTTTACATCTCCTATGTCAAGAGTTCCAATCCCTTACAATACATTTATTAAATATTTTACACTTAATGTGGTACGCATTTTGAGAGTATTTAATATTAAGTAAACTTACATTCCAGATATACTAAAAAAAATTAAGTTGGCATGATGGTTTGGCAACATGATTGTCCATTTGGAGGTTTGGTGTTCAAACCTCTACCTCAACATAATTTTAAATGTTTTGAATCTATTTAAAAAAATTTAAAAAACAGCCCAGCCCATCCGGGCTGGGTCTGAACCGGTCCCGGGCTCAGGCGGGCCTGGGCCGGGCTGGGTTCATATATTTGGGCCGAATTGGGGCCCAGCTCATACTACTAGGACCGGCCCGGGGACATCATTACTATTCATGGGCCGGTCCTGGGCCAACCCGAAGCGGGCCGGACCCGAGCTGGGCCCAGCCCACTTGACACCTCTTCCAACTACCACTATCAGGATTTTCCACCTTTTTAAAGACTATACTAAAAAAAATACTGAAAATTTAAAATTATTTTTCTTAATATATATTTGTGCATGGCACGGGTGAAATACTAATATATATAAAGAGAAACTATTCCTAAAATAGTAACTCAATAATTTTTCACCCATTTTTTGGTTTCTAAAAACGTTGCTTTTCGCTTTACTTTTTTTTTGGGCCCAAGTAATGTGTCTCATTTTTCGCTTATAATATGAAATCTGTTTTCTGTTACAGATTATTGTTCACCATAAATATAGAAGTATATTTTATTTATGGATTAATATATCATGTTTTGCTGATTATTAGTTCATATATGCCCATAATGTTCCTGAATTTTCGCTAATGATAAAGAATTCATTTCATATTACATATTTATGTTCATCACAAATAAATAAATCAGTGATTTTATTAATTTTTAGCAAATCTAATATCTTATATCTTCCATGTATGAACATAAATCTAATATCTAATTATATCATGATTTGCTTGGTAAACATGATAGAATAAAGAAAAAAAGAGATTGTATTAAAAACGAATCAATACAGATACAAAATTTCAATTTACAATGTGTAATAAAAATCAAATTATGCCAGTGTATATTAGATTTTTTTGGCTCGCTTAGAGCATCTCCAGCAGTTGACTGTATTTTTATGTATATTTACACTATTTTAGAGGAAAATTTAGAGGAATTCAAGATTCAACTCCAACAGTTAACTCTATATTTAACTCTAAATTGGAATATTCCATTTTTATTCTTTGTTATATTGAATTAATGTATTTATTAATTAATAATTCAGCTTATATATTTATACATTAATGTTTAATATTTAGTTTTTTTAATATATTAAATACAAATATATGCATTATTAGTTAATTTGAAAAATTATATATAAATCCTTAGAAAATAATAAATTTCATAATAAATTACACTACCAACATTATATGTGAAAATGAACATAATATAACAATTAACAAAAAATTATTAATTTACAAAAAAAAAACACCACATGATAATTAGAAATATAATATATTGATTTATTATTATTAATAATAAACAAGAGATTTTCTTAAAAAAAATAGAAAGTGAGAAAGAAAACAATTTAAACCAATAATAAAGAAACAAAAAAAAATGAAAAAATAATTAGCGTGGAATAGTCCCCGCTACATGTAGCGGGGAACTGTTCCTAAATTGTAAAATAGTGTGGCATTTGCAGGTCTGTTGGAGAAGATTTCTCCTTAAAAATAGCATAATCCACTATTTTAGAGGGCGGGTGGAGTTGCTCTTATCACGTGACATTCCAAAATAAATCAGTAATCAAAATGGAATAGAAAACACAATATAAGAATTAATAGATAATCAAAATCGTACAAATTGTTGAATTATTCAATCGAATATATGGACTACGAATATGTCTTGCAACTAATTTATTCAAGTTTCCAAAATTTTCTACTAAGTTTATGGGAAAAATTCAAGTTCTAAATTATATCATTTTTCTAAAATAATCTATATATCTGTAAAGAGAGATTATTCTCAAAATAGTAACCAAACATTTTTCCTGTCTATTTTTTTATTTCTAAAAAAAGCAATACATACACCTAAACTTTTGCAAGAGCTTTCCTCTCATTTTCGAGAGCTTTTGTTTTCCTCTCATTTTCGAGGGACTTTGATCATATTGCTTTTATCTTTCTTCTTTGATGAGTGTGTGATATGTCGATGGAACCAACTCTAGCAGAACTATCATTGCATGATGAGGAAGAGGAAGGCTTCATCCTTGACGAGGGTGAAGTTACGCCTACAAATACGGATTTGGATCTATGTCTAATTGGAAGATTTCTTACTGAGAAGAGTATCAATATTCATATTATGAAGAATCGTCTGGCAAGTGTTTGGCGACCTGTGAAAGGTATTAATATACGTGAAATAGGATCTCAACGATTTCTATTTCGATTTTTTCATCCCTCGGATATTAAAAGGGTGTGGGAAGGAGGATCTTGGTTCTTTGTTAACTTCCTACTGATTCTACACCAACTAAAGACAGGAGATGTTCCTTCAGGCATTCCACTATTCTTTGTTCCTTTCTGGGTTCAAATATACGATATACATGTGGGATATATATGTGAGAGTGTTGGGAAGCAGTTGGGGAATTTTATCGGTATGTTCTCGGAGTATGATGCTAATAATAATTCTGTAATAGTTCGTACATAATGAGGATTAAAGTGGTTATTGATGTTCGTCTTCCTCTCAAACGATTCAAAAAAATTAAGTGTCAGTCGGGAGATTGGACTGTGGTCAGCTTTAAGTATGAGAGGTTGGGAATTTTCTGTTACATCTGTGGATTGATGGGGCACCGTGAGCGATTTTGTGATAAAAGAGTTCATATTCCGGTGGAGGAAATCAAAAAAGAATGGGGGATTTGGCTTCGAGTTCCAAATAGAGGATTTGCAAATAAGGAAGGAGAAAAATGGCTTCGCGAGGATTCGATGGATGAAGGCGCGTCGGAGTATGGTGCATCGGAAAATTTTCCGGCAAGGGGAACAACAGTTAATCCATATCGAAATGTGGATTTGGTAATTCCACAAAATCAGGGATTGAGCGGAGTTAGTGGTGCGGTTACAAAGCAGTTAAGCAATTGCCCGATCGATACGGCAGTTACAAATAATAAAGTGGACGAGTAAAATTTTAAAATTTACTCTGAAGATAAGGATGACTTAATGGGCTTGGGCCTTGGTGAGGAACGAAAGAGGAGAAGGGGGCTTATTTCAAATGAAGCCCAATCAACGATTAATTCTGGGGAAGGAAGTTGTTCGCCTTATTTTTAGCTTCACCGCAAGTGTACGGTGTAGTTTATAGAATATGGTAAGCAAGGTCGTATCCACAGAGACTAATAAATTAGTGCGCTAAGTATTGAACCAAAATAGTTTTATTTTTATTTAGACGATCTTAATTTGATGATTGTTGTGGAGGTAAAGACAAGAATAACCACAAAAACACAAGATGAAAAATAATAGAATTATCAAGAGAATGAAATGGATTCCCGGATTATGGTTTCAATTAATATTCCTCTTGTTGTCCGATTTAATCAAAGCCAAAGTTATTATCAATACACCTATAAGACGATCACAACGGTATTTTATCCTCCCTCTCGAGATGTATATAAAGTGTAGATTGAAATATCTATGCTAAAGCATCTCTACTCAACATAAGATACACAACTCCCAAATGCAAAAGATCAAATGTCCTCACAAAGATCTACAAACCTCTCGATTCATGCAAATATTCGTGTCAAGTACTCAAGATCTAATATTGAAACTCATCTCTCGAATTATGAATCAATATATCAAACATGTTAAATCATTGGCCAAGTGATAAAAAACAAGAATAAGCTCAAAGTACTCAAATAGACTTCAAGATAATAACTTCAACCAAGATTAAAACATCCAACAAGAGTTCATTAATCTACTTCCAAAACCCGGAAATCACTTGAGTTTAGCTACTCATTAAAAATAAACAACTCATAGACAAATTGTTCATATTCATGACAAGCTAAAATGAAAGATTAAAGCACAAAGAATGAGAAAACTTAGGAAATGGATAATCTCTCGATTTATCTTCAATCCTCAAGCTCCGATCCGACCCGATTCTTCTCTTGATTCTTCCTTGATGAAGTTGAGCTATTTCTTTGTGTTCTTGGGTCTTTTCCAGACTTTTTCCTCCCGGTGTGCGCCCCAAGAAGTGGTATTTATACCTTTTGGAAGTCTAGGTCAATTTTTGTCATTTTTGGAGTTTTCGCAAGCACGCACGGGTCGTGCGCCCACGCACGGGCTACCCGTGCGCCATTTCATAGAAAACACCCAGTCTCTGTAGCACGCACGGGTCGTGCGCCCACGCACGGTCTACCCGTGCGCCATCCCATAAAAAACATCCGGTCTCTGTAGGGCGCACGGGTTACCCGTGCGCCACCCAAACGTCCGAATTTGCTTGCAGGGTCTTCATAAGAGTTGTAGCCCTCTCTTTTATCTTTCCATATCCACTTGAATCACCTTAATATCAATTTTGTAGAGAGAGTTATGGCCAAAATACTAAACCCTGCCAGTGCTGGAAATTCCATACGCGTTTGGATGTTCCTTTAGATAAATCTCCTTGTTGTTTGATCATCCATGCTTCTTTTGACACACGACTGATCACTATGACTCTAGAATCCATATAGTTGGCTTCCAATTGGGTGTAATCGCTCGATTCTTGATGATTCTAGGTTGCAATGCTCGTATTTGTCACAAAATCACTCCAAATATCGTTAAATTCCTACAAAACGAGCAAAGCGTAATATCTTTCCCACAAAGAGCGAATATATACCATTTCATACACGTTATTGCATGTTTATAAACAATTATAGCCATAAATATGCCCTAAAATACATGCAAAACTCACACCTATCAAAATCCCCCAAACTTAAATCGTTGGTCGTCCGGCCAACGCTTTTAAAAACTAGACAAAACATGATTGGGAGTAATGAAAAGTAGAACGCACAACAACTCCATAAAATTCGCATTGTTTATCGTAGGTGTCAAGCAACGAATAAACCAAGCCTCAAACATCTAACATAGAGCACACATCAAAGAAACCATGGTAAATGCTTTGAATCACTTCTCTCAAGATCAAGTGTATACTCTCATCTCACATGAATATAGGACGTGTTTACGCTCAATTCAATTCAATGTTGAAGAATTACCATAAGCTTGCAAATCGTCTCATATCTCTGCCACTAGAATGTATGCAATTTGTGAATCAAAGAGGACTTTTTCTCTTTGGTTGTAATGAAGGCTCTTTGGTTAGGGTAGGAAAATATAGATAGAGTGACTCAAACTCGAGCGTATAGACCGGTGAGCATATAAATCATCTACATTAAAGCTTAATATGCTACCCAAATCATCTCTCATTTTCACCAACTCGTCTTCTATCCATCCCCTTTCTTTTGTAAACATTATCATCTCACATACAATTCTTAGCCTCCAAGTTCATTCAATGAAAACTCACATCATAAAGTCAAAAAAAAAATTTTTCCGACTCTTTTATGAATTTTCAACATTTCTTTTCTCCTATTTTTCTTCCTCTTTTGTTCCCATCAACCAATTTTGTACAATTATCCAATTTTTCAATTCCAACTCATTCAACCTCATTCATTCCCTTTACTCAATGTTATACGCTCAAGTGTAGGGTAACAAATATATCAAGTTAAGGCTTGAATTGTTGCTATCAAGAAATTAGGCAATAGGTTCAAGTTGGCTAACTAGGGATTTCAATATCATCATTAGGTAAGCAAAAGGCTTGAAGGGCTAACAAAAAATGGCCTTTGATCATTTTCACATTCGCATACAACATGTGACTTTGATAGAGATACCGAGCAAGTTCTAGAATTCTAACAACATGAATGATACACTCAAATCAATCAACAAGACCGCATATGATGAAAAAGAAAGGCTCAAAAGCTCACAGTCTTGCAAATACGTAATTCAAAGCATCAAACCATGTTCTCAATATCCACATGCTCAATATCATCTATTCATGGCTCAATCAACTCATACTCAACTCCCAATCCTAACAATACAAAATTTTCAAAATCAAGCATAAGTTACAATCAAGAGATCAACTCACTCCCTAAAATCTATGAAAGCAATAAACGTGCTAAAACAATAAACGTGTTTCTAATGCAAATGCAACCTAAAATGCTCTACATGCAACTATATGAAAACACACAAAAATGCAATTTTTTTTTAATCCACACATTTCATATCAAAATAACTATCTCTCCCCCCAAACTTAAATGAAATTATATCGCACGTAAGAGAAGATAGAATTTCAATATAAAATGTGTGGATTTTACGATTCATCTGTGCGGGTGGTGGCCCTCCTTGGCATCTCCTCATATCACTAGGACTTCTTCCTTCAACCATCACTTCAAATTTTGTACCTTAATATTATCTCAGCTGAAGGACGCACGGGTGGTGCGTCTCGTACACGGGTCACCCGTGCGTGATGCCGTACAACAACACTCAGGGTTTTTTTTTTTTACAAAAAGAAAACAAACAAAAGCAAAAATCACACCACAAACCGTTGGGTTGCCTCCCAACAAGCGCTATATTTAACGTCTTTAGCTTGACTTTTGTTTTACTCAACCGGGATCCAAAAACAAGTGTCGATCATGCCACGCCTTCGTATTTTCCAACAGTATAGGTGATCCTTCAGTGTATGTAAGATGTGGATGATTAAGGATCACAATGTTGATGGTCTTTTGGAAATCAAGAAATGTGCTCCTAATGATGAAAAATGGTTTATCAATCATAGTAAAGATATTTCTATCTTTACTCACATTAAATATCATGAAGTCTGTAGAACATGTGAATTGATCACCATTTTCAAACATTGTTCCTTCAAGTGTATGCTTCTTAAAATTTGATACATCTGTAGTGAAGCTTACATCTAGAGTGCACATATTTGTATCAAGATGAGGATCTTCAATTGAGTGAGAGATAGAAATACTCCCCGATTTAATCGACATGGCTCCTCGTATTCGCACCACTCCTTTGATGAATGGCACTATATTGTTCCTTCGAGTTGGCTTGGTGGTGCTTAAAAATCGCTCTTTTGATGTTGCCCACTAACAATTTTAGCTAATTGGCCCATTTGAGTCTCAAGATTTTTCAATCGTGAATCCATAGTATTGGCCAATTGTGTCAATTGCAACTTCATCTTGTCCATCTTTGCTTCGTTTTTATTAAGGCTATTTCCCATTTCCGTCATGAATAAATTTATTTGACTCATAAATGAAGTCGTTTGATTCATGAATGAAATGAGGACGTCTTCCAAAGATGGTTTTGCATCTTCCATCCGAACGGGTGCACCTATACCAATTCAAAAAAAAACAAATCAAATATTGTAGAAGTAGAATTTACAAAAGAAAAATGAAATAAAATAAAAAAAATGTCTAAATTAAAAATAATTCTATCTATCGCAATATTAGCACCAAAAATTGTATTAGTCCCCGACAACGGCGCCAAAAACTTGTTCGCCTTATTTTTAGCTTCACCGCAAGTGTACGGTGTAGTTTATAGAATAGGGTAAGCAAGGTCGTATCCACAGAGACTAATAAATTAGTGCGCTAATTATTGAACCAAAATAGTTTTATTTTTATTTAGACGATCTTAATTTGATGATTGTTGTGGAGGTAAAGACAAGAATAACCACAAAAACACAAGATGAAAAATAATGGAATTATCAAGAGAATGAAATGGATTCCCGGATTATGGTTTCAATTAATATTCCTCTTGTTGTCCGATTTAATCAAAGCCAAAGTTATTATCAATACACCTATAAGACGATCGCAACGGTATTTTATCCTCCCTCTCGAGATGTATATAAAGTGTAGATTGAAATATCTATGCTAGCATCTCTACTCAACATAAGATGCACAACTCCCAAATGCACAAAAGATCAAATGTCCTCACAAAGATCTACAAACCTCTCGATTCATGCAAATATTCGTGTCAAGTACTCAAGATCTAATATTGAAACTCATCTCTCGAATTATGAATCAATATATCAAACATGTTAAATCATTGGCCAAGTGATAAAACAAGAATAAGCTCAAAGTACTCAAATAGACTTCAAGATAATAACTTCAACCAAGATTAAAACATCCAACAAGAGTTCATTAATCTACTTCCAAAACCCGGAAATCACTTGAGTTTAGCTACTCATTAAAAATAAACAACTCATAGACAAATTGTTCATATTCATGACAAGCTAAAATGAAAGATTAAAGCACAAAGAATGAGAAAACTTAGGGAAATGGATAATCTCTCGATTTATCTTCAATCCTCAAGCTCCGATTCGACCCGATTCTTCTCTTGATTCTTCCTTGATGAAGTTGAGCTATTTCTTGTGTTCTTGGGTCTTTTCCAGACTTTTTCCTCCCCTGGTGTGCGCCCCAAGAAGTGGTATTTATACCCTTTTGGAAGTCTAGGTCAATTTGCTGTCATTTTTGGAGTTTTCTGCAAGCACGCACGGGTCGTGCGCCCACGCACGGGCTACCCGTGCGCCATTTCATAGAAAACACCTGGGTCAGAAGCACGCACGGGTCGTGCGCCCACGCACGGTCTACCCGTGCGCCATCCCATAAAAACATCCGGTCTCGTAGGGCGCACGGGTCGGCGCCCACGCACGGTTACCCGTGCGCCACCCAAACGTCCAAATTTTTGCGAGGTCTTCTTAAGAGTTGTAGCCCTCTCTTTTATCTTTCCATATCCACTTGAATCACCTTAATATCAATTTTGTAGAGAGAGTTATGGCCAAAATACTAAACCCCGCCAAGTCTTTGGAAATTCCATACGCGTTTGGATGTTCCTTTAGATAAATCTCCTTGTTGTTTGATCATCCATGCTTCTTTTGACACACGACTGATCACTATGACTCTAGAATCCATATAGTTGGCTTCCAATTGGGTGTAATCGCTTGATTCTTGATGATTCTAGGTTGCAATGCTCGTATTTGTCACAAAATCACTCCAAATATCGTTAAATTCCTACAAAACGAGCAAAGCGTAATATCTTTCCCACAAAGAGCGAATATATACCATTTCATACACGTTATTGCATGTTTATAAACAATTATAGCCATAAATATGCCCTAAAATACATGCAAAACTCACACCTATCAGAAGTCGAATATTGGCAGAGAATGATAATGTACGAGTTCTCAGTGATGTTACGAATTTTTTAACGGCGGGTTCTGGGCTCCAGACCCGCCGAGCCCAATGATTGTCTTAAGCTGGAATTGCCGAGGATTGGGTCATTCTTAGGCAATTCCAGCCATTCGAGAGCTCGTGCGAGCTCACAGACATGATATAATCTTTCTTTTTGAAACCTTGGCACATGCTAATAAGGTTGAGGAATTGAGAAGGAAGATTAATTTTGAAAATTGTTTCTCTGTGGATAGACTAGGAAGAAGTGGAGGAGTTTGTATTCTCTGGAGATTGGGAGATCAAGTTACTATTCGTAGCATTTCTATTAATCATATAGACGTTGAAATTGTTGATGCAAATAGTGGAAATTAGAGGATAACGGGTTTTTATGGTATTCCAGACCGAGCTCGTCGGAGGGATTCTTGGAATTTACTGAGAAATCTTAAAAATCGGTCCATTTTGCCGTGGTGATGTATTGGTGATTTCAACGACATGTTGTACCCGGAAGATAAAAAAGGAAGAGTCGAGCATCCGAATTGGCTCTTCCAAGGTTTTAGGGAGGTGGTTGCTGAATGTGGTTTACAAGATTTGCCACTACAGGGTTATCCGTTTACATGGAGTCGAGGAAAGGGATCTATTAATGCAGTTGAAGAATGGATTGATCGCGCTATGGTGACTAATTCCTAGAACAAAAAATTCCCAGATGCTGTGTTGAAGAATCTTATTGCTCCAACTTCGGACCACTCACCTATTTTACTACAAACCCGCATTAAAAATATTCAAGTGGGTATTAAAAGTTTTCGATTTGAAAATAGGTGGCTCCAAAATGACGGTTTAGAGGATGTGGTGGTAGGAGCTTGGGCGTTGATAGGAGTCCAGAATTTAGAAAATCGATTGGAATTATGTGCAGAAAAGTTGAGTTTTTGGAGTAAATCCCAGCAGGTTATTTTTAGGAAGGAAGTTAAGAAACTCAATGCCATCCTTGCTAATCTTAGAGACAAAGACGGTGAGGAGGATGTGCGGCTTTATGAAGATACAAAGCTGAAGTTGAATATTTTGTTGAACCAAGAGGAGAGCTACTGGAAGCAAAGGGCTAAAGTGCACTGGTTAAAGGAGGGAGACAGAAATACTCGTTTCTTTCATAAGTACGCCTCAGCTAGACAACGAAGAAATCAGCTCCAAAAAATTCAGGATGATGAAGGAGTGTGGCACGAAAATATGGATGAAGTGTGTGGAATTCTTAAGGAGTATTATGAGAAATTATTTAGTTATGAGGAGTGTTGGGTGGATCCTGTTATTGAAGTGGTTCAGCCTTGCGTTTCA
The DNA here is from genome assembly GCA_016081115.2 of Rehmannia glutinosa. Lineage (NCBI taxonomy): Eukaryota > Viridiplantae > Streptophyta > Magnoliopsida > Lamiales > Orobanchaceae > Rehmannia > Rehmannia glutinosa. Next base: position 9,746,263 of record CM071936.1, on the reverse strand, counting down.
GATGAGCAAAATGAGTTTCTCACTTGTCAGTTCTCATTGTCAGAATTTACAAAAGCTATAAAACAGATGCATCCTGATAAATCCCCTGGGCCTGATGGTTTTAATCCAGCTTTCTATCAGAAATTTTGGCCTATCATTGGTAATGATATTTTAAAAGCGTGTAAGGTTTCCGGCTGGTATGAATGATACTAATGTGGTGTTGATCCCAAAAATCAACAACCTCTATTCTCTTAAGGATTGGCGTCCTATTTCGCTAAGTAATGTGGTTTACAAGATATTGGCGAAGGTATTTGCAAATAGATTAAAAGGGATTCTTTCAAAAATAATCTCTTATAATCAATCAGCTTTTGTGCAAGGGAGATCAATTATAGATAATGTCCAGATAGCTTTTGAATTGATTCATAGTATGAAGAGAAACTCGAAGCGTAAAGATGGAGATGTGGCCCTGAAAATTGATATTAGCAAGGCATATGATAGTATGAGTTGGAAATTCCTATAGGCTATGATGGTGAAAATGGGATTCTCTCGAAAGTGGGTCGACTGGATTATGATGTGCGTCTCAACGGTTAGGTACAATATTGCTGTTAATCGCAAATATGTTGGCCCAATCCTTCCTAAACGAGGATTGAGACAAGGCGATCCGTTGTCTCCTTATTCATCATTTGCGCGGAAGGGCTATCTCAGTTAATTAGAGATGCTGAACTTAAGGGATTGATTCATGGAACTCGAGTTTGTCGTAGGGCTCCGTCTGTGACACACCTATTTTTCGCTGATGATAGTCTTCTATTTTTTCGGGCGTCGCTGGAGGAGTGTCTTCAACTGAAAAAGATCCTAGAGCTCTATAAAATGGCGTCGGGGCAAGTGGTGAATTTTGGAAAATCAGGTATCTTTTTTAGCAATAATATTCCTTCAATGCTTCAAGATGTTATATGTGTGTCACTTGGTGTTTGGCAGCCGTTAAATACAGGAAAATATCTCGGTCTACCGTCTCTTATTGGCCGGAAAAAGAGGGATGTTTTCAATCATATTAAGGAGAAGGTATGGAAGTATATCCATCACTGGAGGTGCAAATCTCTTTCAAGAGGTGGTAAGGAGGTACTTATAAAAGCTGTTGCTCAATCCATTCCTTCCTATTTTATGAGTACCTTTTTAGTACCTTTATCTTTAATTGATGAACTTGAGAAAATGATGAACTCTTATTGGTGGGGCTCGAACAAAGACAAATCAAGAGGGATTAATTGGATGAAGTGGGATAGACTTTGTGTGAGAAAGGAGAAAGGTGGTTTGGGATTCCGGGATTTATTTTGTTTTAATGTGGCACTATTAGGGAAACAATGATGGAAATTCTTGACGGATCCAAATGCGTTGGTTACAAAAATATTCAAAGCTAAATATTTCCCGCGAGGGGATTTTTTGAATGCGAAACTTGGGGCGTCGCCTAGTTTCATATGGAGAAGCGTTTGGAGTTCCCAAGTAGTGCTTAAGAATGGTGTTAGATGGAAGATTGGTAATGGGAGTAATATAAAAGTGTGGGGTGAACCTTGGTTGAGGGATGACTCAAATTTTTATATTATGACCCCTGTCAATCATGTGTTGAATAACATTAGAGTTAACGAACTTTTGATCCCTGGAACATATCAATGGGATGTGGGAGTACTTGAGGAACTTTTTTGTGAAAGAGATGTGGAGGAAATTTCCAATATTCCTTTAAATCCAAGTGCTGGGGATGATCACAGGATTTGGCATTATGATAGGAAAGGAAAATATGTGGTAAAAAGTGGATATCGGATTGCTCGAAATTTTTCGGAAGAAGAAAATACTGGGAACTCGGGCCTGTGGAGTAAAATTTGGGCGATGAATCTACCACCAAAAATCAAACATTTTATTTGGAGAGCTTGTAGGGATTGCCTTCCGTTGCGAAGTAATTTAAATAAGAGGAACATCAGTGTCGATTCCATTTGTGCTTTGTGTACGTGTGAGCTTGAAACTTCTTGGCACTTGTTTGTTACTTGCAATTTTCTTTATCATGTTGGAGAGTTGCAGGTTTGAAGGATTTGACAGATACATGGGCAGATGATGCTGAGTCATTTCAGGAGTTTGTGGAGATGGGTATTAAATATTCAGATGCTTGGTTTGCTGCTAAATTTTGCTCTGTTTTGTGGAGTATATGGAGGCAGAGAAATTGTGAAATTTGGGAGCATAAACATTTGAATGCGATTGGGACGGTTCAAGCTGCTATCTCAGTCTTGACTGATTGGAGTGCAACCTTGCAGACAGGAGGAAGTGCTGGCCAAGAAGGTGTTTTAATCCAACAAAATCTTTGGCAAAAACCTGAGTTTCCATACATGAAATGGAATGTTGATGTTGCTTTTTGTCAACAGAGCAGGCGCACGGGAATTGGAATGGTGTTGAGGAACGATCAAGGTGATTTTGTGGTGGCTAGAACCATGTGGTTTCCTGGTATTTATGTTGTTCGAGAAGCAGAAGCTATAGGAGTTCGAGAAGCACTTTCGTGGATCTACGGGCTGGGTATTCATCAAATTATATTAGAAACGGATGCTAAATATGTGGTTGAGGATTTAGCATCTCGTGAGAGAGGAAGCTCGGAATATGATAGTATTGTGAAGGAATGTCGAGATTGGTTGCAAATTGAGCCAAATGTTTCGGTTGAGTTTGTTCGCCGAAGTGCTAATATGGTTGCCCATGAACTAGCTAAAGGATCCTTTTTCCTTTGATAGTCCATCGGTGTGGAGTTCTCCACCTATTTGCGTTGTAAACTCTTTATCAGTTGATGCGTTGAATTAATAAAATCTTTATTTGCTTTCAAAAAAAAAAGTGATACATAAGCTTGAATTGGTGATGAGATGCACCTGTGCAGTTTTATGAAAAATCAATTTTCAATAATCGAATACAAATACATAGGCTTGAATGAATTTTTTTTTAAATTATGAGGTATGATATTTTTTATTTTTGACTTTATGAATAAATAAAAGTATTTCATGCATGTTGTTTGATGCTATGTTAAAATTATTACAAATACAGGAGATGTGATTCGTAAATTATCAGGAAAATGCACATGTTACAGTACAAAACAAACGCTTTGCAGGTATAAACTCGTACATTACACGGGTAAAAGATTAATTTATTATAGTTAATAAAAGTAACGACTGAAAGTCAGTATTTTCACACTATTACTTAATTAAGAGTATAACTTCGACCACAAAATTTATTTTAGCACATGATTTTTTTGTGATGTTCAAAGAATGGTAAAAGCAATAAATATGGACATATGAAGTATAAAATTAAAACACAGCATTGTAATATAGAAGTGTTGCGTGCTGTTTAGTAAAATAGACGTTCTTTGTGTATGGGACATTAGGCTTGTAAGCCCAATAGTATTGGGACAGCCCACGTTTCTCACTTAGTGCCTATAGGCTACAATAATTGGTGGAACCTTATTTTCTTTTCTTTGACGTGTATCTCGAGGTGGCAAATCGTGCGGCCATGCCATTATCGGGCCAGCCGATAGGAGCATGATCCGATAAATACTAACCCGAAAATGGCAACCCAAACACAACACGATAAAACCCGATAGCCCGGACACGGCCTGATAAGCAAATTTATTTATATTTGTTTATTAATTATTATTAATTTTTGGCTCATTTGAACAATTTAAAGTATTTGGCTCGTTAAACCATTTACTAATATAGTATAATATTACTTTTTATTCAAATATTTATCACATATAAAGCCCCTTAGGAAGTTAGAGTGAGAAAAATGTGTAAAAAAAGATATTATTTATGTTATTGAGTCTTATCGGATTTAACGAGCTTATCGAGTTGGCCCGATATGGACCGGATTTCTTATCGTTCTCACGGGTTGGCCCGATAATGGCCCAAACCCGATAACACCTGGCCCAAACTCGATAATTTCGTGTTGTGTTCGTGTCGTGCCTTAAATTGCTACCCCTACGTGTATCTGATAGGTTCGGATATCTTATTTGGTATGGTGTATTTGTGTTTCATTTGGTGTTCTAATACTTTAGATGAATGACATGTGTATAAAATATCATTGTCGTACATGCAACATCCACTAGTGTATTGAAACACTAAATTGTACACCTTAGATCATCTCCAACAGTTTGCACAATTTTCGTGCATATTTTGCACTATTTTAGTGCAAAATCTACATCTATCTCCAACAATTTGTAGAATTCTGCTCTGAAAATGAATGTTGTATAATATTCAATTTTAATGCATATTTTCATACAATAAAATCATTATTTAAACAAAAAATTTCCAGCACAACTACAATGTTGATTATGGCGCAAAATTATTCACATACTCAAAACGGCGCAGTGTCGAAGCAAAATTTTTGCTCCAAATTAAATATAAAACACTCTCTTGGAGATGTTCAAAATAACAAATTAGGTGGGGTCTACGACGAATAGAGATAGCAAAATGTCCTGAACCCCATCGGAGAATCCGTTCTCGCACCCAAACCCGATGGGGAATCCCCGCCAAACTATGTCAATGATTCGGGATGGGTTTACGTTACCCCGCTCTGTCTCGTTCCCGCCCCCGCTTTATATATATATATATATGCAAATATTTTTTGTAAAGTAATTTATCATCTTGTATTTATTTTTTCAGTATACTTAATGGCAATTTCTATAAGTGTTAACAAATATAATATATGAATTTCACAAAATATGTATATATTTTTGTTAAAATATATAAATTGAGAATTAAAAATACTATTTAAATTATAAAAAATACGAATGAGGATATCCGCTCCCGCCCACTCCAATTCACCTTGCCATGATCATGCTTCGATCCTTTGTGGGGCCAGGAGGGGAATGCTAAAACCCGCCACTGTCCCGCCCATTGCCACTGCTAAGGTCGAATCGAGTTTGAAAATATAAATATCAAAGGTGACCTAAAGCTTATTTGCATTGTTAAAACTAACACCAATTATAATGGGTATAAGAACATCTCCAGTAGTTGATTGTATTTTTGTGCGTGTTTACACTATTTTAGAGGAGAATTTTGAGGATTTCAAGATTCAACTCCAACAGTTAACTCTATATTTCACTCTAAATTGGAATATTCCATTCTTATTATTTGTTATATTGAATTAATGTATTTATTAATTAATAATTTAGCATATATATTTATATAATTTATACATTAATGTTTAATATTTAGTTTTTCTAATATAATTAAATACAAATATAATTTGCGTTATTAGTTAATTTGAGAAATTATAAATAAATTCTTAAAAATTAATAAAATTAATTTGAACATAAAATGAACATTCCATAATACAAAAACATAAATTAAATGATAAATGCAATTAATTTTATATTTATTTAGGTTATTTTATGTATTTTATGTTATGATAATCTTATTTTAATTTAATGTATTTTGGACCATTTGATGTCTTTTAAATGACTGTAATTTTATGAACGTGCGTTATGAATTCATTTTTATTTTGAGTAATTTTTTATAAGTAAATTATTTTTTCATTTATTATATATGTGAAAGTGAACATAATATAACAATTAACAAAAAAATATTAATTTACAAAAAAAAGAAAAAAACCACATGATAATTAAAAACATAATTTATTGATTTATTGTTACTAAATAATAAACAAGAGATTTCCTAAAAAAGAAGTAAAAGAGAGAAAATAATAAAAACCAACAATTAAAAACAAAAAAAAATTGAAAAATGAAAAAGAAAAATAGCGTGGAACAGTCCCAGTCCCCGCTACAATCTCCATGTAGAACTGTTCCATGTAGAACTGTTCCTATTTTGTAAAATAGCGTAGAATTTGGTGGATCGATGTGGAACTGTTCCTATTTTGTAAAATATCGTAGAATTTGGTGGATTGTTGGAGAAGATTTCTCCTTGAAAATAGCATAATCCACTATAAATAGTAGAGTGGTGGAGTTGCTCAGGGAAGTTGAATTTGGCGGGAGTCCATTGCTATCCGTATCAAAACATTGATTATGTATATTCGCAATCAGGATTGTGATATTTGCTGCAAAAAATGGGTACCAAAAGATTATGTATATTCGCCAAAACAGGATCATGATCTTGTTGCCAAACTGCATGACTGGAATTATCCTTTAAGATTGAAAGTCAGAAACTTCTACTCACACACGATCTCACTTCATCTTTTTCACGCTAAAAAACCCAACGATTCTAATGTGTTTCCTTTCATACTTCAAATATCACAGTCACCGCCGACGTCAATACACCAATAGTCTAATGGAATTGAAGAAAAAACCTGCCGATTTCAATGTGAAGAAGGCGGTTTATTGGGGGAAGGGAGAGAGGGTGCCTTTCATGTTTGTTGTGAAGGCGTTTGATGCTATATCAAATGAGTCAAGTAGGATTGCAATCACGGAGATTGTGTGTAATATGCTGAGGACAGTGATCGAGACGACACCGGATGATTTGTTGCCTGTTGTGTACCTTTTGGCGAATAGGATTGCGCCTGCGCATGAGGGTTTGGAGCTTGGAATTGGGGATGCGTCGGTTGTCAAGGCAATTGCAGAGGCTTGTGGGACCGAAGAAACACATGTTAAGATGCAATACAAGGTGATTAAGGGAGTTATTTTTGTGCTCACTGAAGTTTGAAAAGATTTCTGCGTGCCTTTTGTTTTATTTTGTTTGTTAGCTGTGAGAAATTAGGGTTGACTAGGATGTGAACATTGGAAAAATTAAATGCAATGAATTGTTTATGTTGTGTCTTGTACTTCTCCTGGAACAAGGCATGTTGGTTGTGCTCATTTGTGCTTCATGTTGTCTGATTAAATACCATCTGCCTTTATTATATATGGTTGGACACCATGTAACTATGATGGACCTCTTTCTGAATTGTTTCCATTTGCTCTTACTTGCTAATTTGTTGGAAGTTCCTCATTTTGATGTTTCCTATTTGTAGGAGCTTGGAGATTTAGGCCTCGTAGCAAAAGCTAGTCGTTTATCTCGTAAACGAGAAACATTAACCGTTGCGAAGGTTTTTGATACTTTTCGGCTTATTGCCAAGGTACTCTGCTGATATGTTTCGACTTCTTATTGATATGTTCTGTTTTACTGTGGATCTTGCTATGGTCACCTTCTTTATCCCAGGAAATTAGTTCTATGCTCGATGTAGTCACCCTATTGTAGAAGGGTGGGCCGTTACACCGTTGATAACATACCAAAAACCGAAGCTGAGATTCCTTATAAGTTTTTAATCTTATTATACTATTGTTCTGTTGTATCTTTTGTAGCACAAAGACTAGTAAGTTAGGAATTAAACTTGGAAGTGTTCTGGAAAAAAAATGTAAGTATGCTTACTAAACCATTGACATAGCAATACTTTTGGAATATGAAATAAAGCACATAATGTCATGGAGGAATAATACAATCTGATTTCCTTAATTGTTTCTTCTATGGGGGATTCAAAATTTTATCCTGAGTTCATTTGATGGTTTAAGTGTCCTAGGCATCTATTTTTGAAAACTCACATCTGTGTCGTGGTGATCTTCCAGCAATTATGACTTATAAGCTTATTGTATGTTAATTAAAACCATCTAAAGTTACAACAACGTTCTTGTGATGAGATTTGCAGTGTTATCTTTAGTAATACTTGTTACAGATGCATGATGCTGTTTTCATTAGCTTGTGAAAGGGATTCTCTTTTCGTCTTTATTATTTCATCAAGTGATGGTCCTCGCTGGAACTCTGATGTAGTTTTTCTTGGGTAATGCGTGAACTTTTGCAGGAATCTGGCAATGGTAGTCAAGAGAAAAAAAGGAATCACATAAAGGCACTGCTAGTTGCAGCCACTGATTGTGAACCTCAGTATTTGATTCGTTTGCTCCAGGTCAACTAAATGCATTTGTTTGATGTTCCATTTAGTTCATGTCGCTTATTATAAACATCGTTTGAGCAATATATGCAGGCAAAATTGCGTATTGGTTTGCCAGAACAAACTCTCTTGGTAGCACTGGGTCATGCTGCCGTATATTCGGAGAAACATTCATCTGCTCCTGCTAAGGTTGCTAATCCTCTTGAAGAAGTAAGTTATTACGCTTTTGAACTGAGTACCTCAGTAGTAGGCTTTTGCCATTTTCCTGGAACCAAATTTTTAATTTCAAATTTGTAGCATTTTTTAAAGATATCTGGGGTGCTGCTTTTCAATGTTTTGCTGACATAACAAAAGATACAGAATAGCAAATAAAATTAATGGTGCGTGTTCTTGTATATAACCTGTTGGTATAATAGATGAAAATGGAGATTATCTTGACTCCATCTGTCTAAATTAAAGTGCCATTTATCCTACCATTTCTGGCAATGCGAATGACAAAATAAGTTTTATGGTAATGCAAGTAATGACCTTTACCCTTTTTGCTTTTGATATCGCCTAAAAAGGGTAAATATTATTTACTTGCTAGAGTTGTGGTTCAAGATAATAAGGGCCAAGATTCAAGAACTGTCTAGATACTGATTGTCCCGTCGTATTCATTACTGTAGCAAGCATTCTCTCTCTATTCAGTGAATTTGGAACGGTGATCAGACGAAGTCTCATGTCTTCGTGACTTGACTAGATGTTTAGTCTAAGCTTCTGTTCCACGATTGTGCCATCATGATTTTATGGCCTTTGAGATTTAGGTTTATCTCATCCACGTACCTGACTGTCAGATCAAATTTAGCATGTTATATATGCTTATGAGTTATGATGTGCCTTCACTAGGAATATATATATATATATATATATATATATATTTATAAGATTTACCGTTTCTCCTTAAACTTTCTTTTCTCTCTGGCAGGCTGCAAAGATTGTCAAACAAGTTTATTCTGTAATTCCAGTCTATGATAAGATAGTTCCTGCTCTTCTGTATGGTGGTGTGTGGAATCTCCCAAAGACATGTAACTTTGCACCTGGTATTCCAGTTGGACCCATGTTAGCTAAACCAACTAAGGGAGTATCTGAAATTGTGGAAAAGTTTCAAAATATGGAGTTCACCTGTGAATACAAGTATGATGGACAGCGCGCTCAGGTAATAATACTTAATACAACTATACAAGGAATACGCTAAAAAGGCGTGGAATAAAGGGTACTTTAACCGATAACTTTCAATGTAGATACACTATATGGAGAATGGCTCAGTGGAGATTTACAGTAGAAGTGCAGAGAGGGTGACTGGAAAGTTTCCAGATGTTGTTGCTACTATCAAAAGGTATTTAGCGAATAGCTTTAGTCTAATTTCATTTTTGAGTTTCAATCTATGATGCCTAATTCTCTAATATGTGTAGTCGAGTACCTTATGTCTTATTAACTTTTGTTTCCAGCATAATGGATCTAGAAAGCTTTTTGTGAGATATCTAGAATACTGATGCAATAATCTCTCTTTCTGGAGATCATTTAGAACCTATTCATAAGTTTTAAATACTTTTGGTGATGTAAGATTTGCTTATTCTTCATTATTATTTAATCCTAAGAGTGGCAACTTCTTCCATATGTGGCATATCATTTTTCTGAGAGATTTATCCTCTGTGCTGATAATTTTCTTGAACTTTTTTGAGTAGACTGAGATGCTATCATTTACCATCTATGTGCAGATTAAGAAAGCCTTCCGCAACATCATTTGTTCTCGACTGTGAACTTGCTGCATACGACCGTGACAAACAGAAAATCCAACCTTTCCAGGTGAAAATCTTGTGATAATTCATTTTCTACTTGAATAAGAACTATCTTGTGATAATTCATTGTGTTTTTTGCATAATGGCTTATTGCTTTCTACTTTTCACTACGATAAACGAAATTAAAGCCATGTCACAGTCGTATTGGTTGCCAGAATAGTGATTCTAAATACCATATAATGTATTCTAATCAGGAGTCGTGTAATGCTTTTCAACAAGAAAATATTGGAATGCCCATAAAGAATATTGATGAAAAGCGTTGAAACACAAATGGCTGCACTACGCTGATAGATTGCTTAAATTGGATTTAATTCGTCCTGGCCTATTCCACTGTGTCCTTCTATAACGCTTTCATCTTAGATGCAGTTCAGTCATTTTCATTGATATCCGTGCCATTCTCCATTCTTCTCTAGCCATGAGACACACTTTACAGTTTTGGATTATGGTTTTGATTTAGTTCTAGTCTGGGTGAAGCTTTCTTTGATAATGGGGCACAACTCTGAAGGTTAAAGGGTATGGACAATGACTATATCTCAAGATCACTTCATTTGTTAAGTACTTATTAGCATCCTTGTTTCCACCTTTCTCCTTTGGCATTTCTTCTCAAGGCTCCTCTGCTTTGCTCTTTTCATGTTGGTGCATTGCTTTTGCTTTCTTTATGTTGTGATACACCTGTTAGATAAGTTTATGTTTTGTTTGTTGATATGCATATTTTGTTCGTTAAATAGAACAGTTGGAGTTGTCAATTTTCGTATTGCTGTTCGTATCTGTTGTTGTTTATGTTACTTACAAATTTGTCTTATTCAGATTCTCAGCACGCGTGCTGTGAAAAATGTTGTCATGAGTGAAATCAAAGTTGACGTCTGCGTATATGCTTTTGACATCCTTTATCTTAATGGCCAACAACTCTTGCAGGAGCAACTCAGTGTTCGTAGAGAGGTATGATGTCTTTTGTGGCTTAATTATCTCAGGCTTCAATATATATCTTCATAATTGTTATTGCAATGCTTTTATGTGTTTCTAGACTATTATTTTGTCATACCGTTGAAACCATTGGACATGTTTGTCCAGAACAGCTTCACTTAATTAGTAGTTTGGAGCTTCCATTTGGGTGATCAAGCTTCTCTCATATTATTGTTTTGAATACCAGCAAAGTCAGCATCTTGTTCTTACTCACTCGGTGTTGCGAGTTTGGACTATCACTGAGTGGCTCATTATCTTTCCTCGTCATAATATCTACTCACTTGTTCTATCTATGCAGCATCTTTACAAGTCATTTCAAGAAGAACATGGTTTTCTCCAGTTTGCCACTGCTATTACATCAAATGATTTTGAGGAAATAAAAAAGTTTCTTGATGATGCTGTTAATTCTAGGTAAGTATATTTTTTTATAATGTGTTGTTACTTTAAATATTTAAAGACATTAACTGGTCAAATTTGTGGATTACACAATGTGGATTCATCATCTTACTGAACATAGAGGGCCCTGGGAATTCCTTCAGAGTATTTCAATTTAGATATAGACGTATTTTGTTTTTCCATTATTGTATTTACAGTAGGAATTGTAGAGAAGTTTGTGCACTAAGCTTAGATTAGTTATGTTGCATCAGTTTTTGGATGATCTGGCGCCATTATGAGTATATATTGAATGATTAGCGTACTTACTAGCTTTTTCTTTTACCAAAGCTGTCACATAATATCAAGAATTCCCGTCTTCTTTTTTATGTTGTTTGCTCCAGCTGTGAGGGGTTGATCATCAAAACATTGAACAAATATGCTACTTATGAGCCTGCCAAACGGTCTAATAACTGGCTCAAACTGAAAAAGGATTATATGGAAAGGTAAACCCTTAAGCTTATAACTGGTTTGAACTAAGAAATACTGCTTAAGCCCATTGTGAGGTAGTGTTAATGTTTTTGTGCTCTGCAGTATTGGTGATTCGCTAGATTTGGTTCCCATTGCTGCATTTCATGGCAGAGGGAAACACACTGGTAAATTGTTAACTCGCTTTTCTTCTGATAGATACGGATTATTATAAACGCTTGTATTTGAGAGTGGTGTCGACGCGTTTTCTCTTTGCTTATAATGACTGAAATATGTTTTATTGTCTTTGGTGTAATTCTCAAAATTCATGGCGGCATTGTGTTTTTATTTCTAGGTGTCTATGGTGCCTTTCTCCTTGCTTGTTATGATAGTGACAAAGAGGAATTCCAAAGCATATGTAAAATTGGTAAAGTTCTACTTCTTAATCTAAGTGTGATGCCATTGTAAACATATTTAATGCTACTTGATCTTTTGCAAGACCTATCTACCTATCTATACATTTTAATGTCTAAGCAATGTGGTTCTCATTAGGAGCTGGATTTTCTGAAGAAATGTGTGAAGAATGTTCTGCCAGACTTAGATCGAAAGTTATTTCCAAGCCAAAGGTTGGATTGAATTAGTTTTGATTCCCTTTGGGATATGTATGCTTGCTTGCTTGCTTTCTTTCTCTATTTCAATTTCTTTTCTTCTCTTTTCAATTTCTTTTCTTAACAGATTACCATTCTTCACATTCTCTGACTTATACGCCATGTCCAGTCATATTACAGGTATTCGGATACAATCAGTCCAGATGTATGGTTCGAACCAACTGAGGTAACAACCAGCATCTTTTTATTTTTTTGTTTCCAGATTTTTTTGTCTACTTTTTCTAGGATGTAACATTTGACCCTACTGGATAGCAAATTTACATATCTCGTATAGGATAAGTCACATTGATCATATTGTCTTTCAGGTTTGGGAGGTCAAAGCTGCTGATCTCACCATTAGTCCTTTTCACTGTGCGGCCATTGGTATTGTGGACCCTGACAAGGTACCATTTAGTTCTTTCAAAAGGAACATGGTTCACGGTAAATTCTGTTATATATTTTCCTGAAATCCAAGCTAGAGTAAAGCTTGAACTGAGGCAGTAGGGCCTTTGATACTAAATGCATCCATCCTGTTATATGTCGTATTTACACGAGTTAATTTTGTTTAACAGCTTATTGAATTTCAAGATTTAACTTCATTCGACTTATCTGATCGATATTTTTTTATACTCCAATATAGCTCCTACCTCAAACCTCTCCAATCCGAAACAGAAAATTCTTTCTCTTTCTGTTGATACGCATAATCGAATTAAAGATAAACCAGATTATATTTTAGTGCTTAGCCGGAAAAACAATCAATCAGATATAAATGTCTGCTAGTTTGTTAGAAAACTGTTTTGGACAAGGATATGAGATTTCGAGTTTATGTTTTATTACTCTGGTAATTTTAATTTGATCTGCTTCCACACTTATCATAGGTCCGACTCGACAATTTAGATTCTTGTTCATGAAGGCATCTCTTCTTATCTTGTTTTCCCTTTTCATCTTTTGCCTCTGTTTTCTTCTCTATTTACTGCTTTTGCATGTTTGCATGTCCTGTGCATGTTACATCACTTCACATTTAATCATAACTTTGAATCTGGAAGCTGTTTAACATGGGAGGTGACATGCTTATTTCTTAGTCTGTACTTCTGATAAACAAGAATCCCCTTAGTCCAATTTCAATTTTTTTTTTGGTAAACAATAAGCACCAGTACAAAATAGACGTGAAAAAAAAAGAATGGTCGTGAGAATTTTCTCTCTCGATGTTAGGGGCCAGCCGTGGTCATGTTCGATGATGACATATTGATTTTGCAGTATCAATCATGTAATGGGACATGACTAGAGCAACTATCTCAACTCATTGCCATCTCATCATATTTTCCATGCAAGTGGAAAAACCTATGATTGATGATGGTTTTGGAATTTCATCTCATTTCTCCTTCGTATGAAGGTTGCGCCATGAGCATCCGACGTAAAACTTTGCTACTTTGCTTTTTGTGTGAATTTGTAGTGTTAACTAATTTTAGACAATTAATTGACACTATAAACTTCACACCACCGACCCCACATAGTGGGATAAGGTGTAGTTGTTGATGATGATGTTAGGGACCAGCCATTCATTTCGTGTACATGTATTTGTCACAAAATTTGGCTTGTGTCTTAAACCGTAATTATTTTACTGAATTGTCAATTTTCCACTTATTTACGCTTTAATATTCTACATTTAAGAAGTTGAAATTTAGTTTAGCTCCCACCAGATTAACTAATTAATCGTCAACATATTTTCTTCTTTCCCTTGGATTAACTTGAATCGGGGCTATACAAACTGAATACAAAATTAAAATAAAAAAAATAATTGGAAAGATTGTCGTTTCGGTAGTGTTCCTTGTGCTGGTGGTTGGTGTGGTTATCGGAGTAGTTGTGGTGGTAAAAAACAATGGATCTCCACATGAACATGGGAGCAAGAACTCATCAATTAAGATGATCTCCATCTGTGAACTCACAAATTACAAAGAAGCTTGGCGCAAACAGCCTGGAATTTACACCGAATAATTCATCAAGCAGCCTGGAATCTACACAGAATAATTCATCAGCGACCGCCAAGGACTATGTCCTAGCAGTGATTGGAGTCACTCTAATTACACTGCTTATGTAGGCTTCTTTGTATTTTGTGAGTTCGCAAATGGAGGAGATCGTCTTAAATTATGAGTTTTTGCTCTCATGTTCACGTGGAGAGCCGTTGTTTTTTACCATCACAACTATTCCGATAACCATACCAACCACCAGTAGACGTGACACTACCGAAACGACAATCTTTCCAATCAATTTCTTATTTTAATTTTCGAAATAGTTCTTCAATTCCTTTTACTATCCTTGTATTCAGTTTGTATAGCCCCGATTCAAGTTTCAGGGCTTGACAAAGCCAGAATCCAAGGGGGGATGAAAATATGTTGAAGAATAATTAGTTAATCTGGTGGAAACTAAACTCAGTATCAACTTCTTAAATAGAGAATATCAAAGTGCAAATAAGTGGTAAACCGACATTTTAGTAAAAGAATTACATCTTAAGACCCAATCCGAGTTTTGTGACAAATGAATGTAGAAAAAATGAATGGCTTGCCCCCCTAACATCGAGAGTAAAAATTCTCATGATCATTTTTTTTTTTTTTCACCGACTATCTTGTACTCGTGTTTCATGTTTACAAAAAAAAAAAAAAAAAAAAAATAGTTTGTATGGCCCCTACCACTAACATTCTTTCCTCTTTTTATCCTATCTTCACTAAGGGGATTTCACTGCGGTTTCCACGATTACTTCGTGTGCGAGAAGATAAAAATCCAGAGCAGGCCTCCTCATCTGATATGGTACTAATAATCGGTGTCACAATTTTTTCTCTTCATTCAAACTATCCTGTGCTAATATTTGTCACATGGTTCCATGATATTTAATTGGAGCTATATCTTTGCTTAAATCCAGGTTGCGAATATGTATAAGGCACAGAAGCACAACCAAGATGAAAATGAGGATGATTGAAAGTCTAGTGGCGCTAACCATCTGATATGTTTTTAATTTTTCTGCCATCTGAAATTTGAGAAATTTTCAATGGTCTTGATATGCATTTTAATGACAACAATTTAAGCAAAAAAAATTGATGCTACAGATCTTTCCTGTGACAACTTATTACCCAAACTCTATCCACTTGTTCATTCTTTTGGGTTGTCAATTTTGCATACTGTTGTCCTTATGAAAGAACAGATTTACGATTTAACTGCTGGTGTCTGAAACTAGCTATGTCACGGTTTAGTGTATTCTTCAGTTGGCAGGTGAAGAAAAATATTATCTTTGCGGAATGAACTTGTATGTCTTTACTGAACTTGTATGTCTTTACCCTTGGTACATTGTGAATATTTTGCCAGTGGAAAAGATGAAGCGGTAGAAAGAAGACTTGCAGTATGTTGCTATTTGGGTTGGCAAGGTTAGTAAAATGGGTTGTTGAGAGATTTGTTGGAATGGGTTGTTATAGAAAATGTGAGAAAACTTGAAATTCAATGCCCGCATCACGTTCCCCCAATTCTAATGCAAAAACCTTTAATTCTATACTGCATTCCAATTCGGCCAATTCATTAGATGAATGTTTGTTATTTGAAATACCAGATGAAACTCGATAGGGAATAAGAAATCACATATGTGCAAGAACTCGTGTTATTGCTTCAACTTTTCCTGTTAGGGCCAATGTTTTTAAACTCTGGATAGGATGTTGAACCATATTCTTTAGTTCAAAAGAAGTTGCAAATTGCCATTACCTGGAGAAAAGATACTAAGTTTTCCAAGTCCAAACTCAAATTAAAAAAAAAAAAAAAAGCACAATCCAAGCTCTCTGCATCAGTTATCTTCAACCTCTAGCAGCCATCCACTCACTCACTTTTTATACCCTTAAGGAAGACATCCGTGAGAACCTGTTTAGACTGCAGAGAAGCATTCAACAGCTTCACAGCCTAGCCAAAAAAAATTATTTGCACTAATGAGTTACTGAGTAGCCAAGGCTAAAAAAAGGGATAATTCCAAAACTACCCATAAAGTTCATCCTAATTAAAATGAACTCCAGTTAACTTTCTAAGTTACAAATATCCCTTCAAATTGGTTTTTCTATGTAATTAGACTAAACCTCAAGGTAGATTTTGTAATTAACCCAAAAAATATTTGCATTTACATCAGTGAAAGGAATCTTGAAAGAATAATAAACAGGAGATGGAGATGAAAGATACCTACCTCATTCATACCAAAATTGACCACCATTTCCTCCAATACACTAACGTCCTTAATATTAAATTTGTTGAGCAAAGTGATGCTTGAGATAGTCGACAATGGCATCACAGCCAAATCATCCATAACCATATAAGTCACCACCCCCTTCACAAACCCACCTTCGCTAGACCCTTGTTGCCCTTTGGGAGGAGCCACATATGACACGTTTGTGGTCATTTTCCCTTTGCATTGTGGACAAACCGTGTTTGGGTCATCAGAAACATAACTGGTAGAAGAATACGCGCTAGAATGAGTGCACATATAAAACTTCTTTGCAGTCGCCGGTGCACCATTAAGGGCCAGCAGAGGAACAGAACCAGAAACTTCAGGCACAGGTTTGAGAAGGGTGTGTTTGGTCTGATTTGGTTGTATGTAGGAATCATTCAGATTTTCTATGCTTTGGTACAGGTTTGATAATGAACCAACATTTTCTTGATTTCTAAGCAGGTTAGTGACAGTACCCACCGGAAGAGAAAATATGTGAATTAGGAAATCTACAAATTCTTTGCCGGCCTCTGCGAATAGGACTTTTTGGGCTTGTTTGTCAATCAAGAGCTTCAAGCTTACTGTGGATTCTGCCATGGTTGTTTATGGATGTAACTTTTGATTATTTTTTATCAAGACTCTGTAATTGGATTTCTATTCATCAGGCACTTAGTTATATAATGGTGGAACCTACTCAATTGCAGAGAGGACTGAATACAGCTGTTTTCACTATCACATAGTGGGATTGAATAATTTCCTTTTTTTGGATTGGCCGACAATAGAATCTGTTTCGCAGCAAAATAGGGCTGAAAAAAAGTACCAAAACAATTGACACTCGATCGTTATAACAAATCGAAAGTGGGACGAATTTTTTTTTTTTTTCGTTTCTTTTTAACCGAGATAACATGTTCTCAAATACTAGTTTTCGAAAAAACAATTAATATGAGATTAAACTTGAATATAATTTTTAAAACATATAATAAATTTCAAAACAATACTATTCAATTCAATTTGAATATACCAAAAGATCAAAGTTAGACTAATGTTTGTTTTTTTCAATAAAAACTTTAAAATGAAAGTATTTTGAATAGCACAAAGAGTTCGAAAAAAGGGGCAAAATTAACTTGTAAAATGGTAGACAATATATTTATATTTACTAACTTACTGCATGAACAGAAATTCAAGTGGTAATTAATCACAATTTATAATGGTTAATTAGGGTTTGAATTATGTATCATCAATTTCTTTGAAATTTATATTTTCTCCTCCAACCAATACTCACAACTTATTAAAAAAATTATATTACTAACTTTTCACTATCCTTTACCAAATTGGGCGGAAAAGAAAACGTATGAAGTGCCACTTTATCGCTTTTTGTTATCGTTATTCTATCAATAATCATATTTCGTATGAAGTAACACATATTTTGAATACGTATGAAGTGACACATATTTTGAATAGAAAGAGTAATAGCTTTGTCAATGGTAAATAATAAATATATGTGCCTTTTTCTTACAAAACCTCCTTCCGTTAGTCTCTCGGATATTGTCTGTTGTCGCCATTGTAATTTGGAAATTTTGTGTTGTGGCGGGTCCTCCACGTGTTACCCATGCTACACCTTATTTACATATATTTAGTGTAGAATAACTATACAATATCTAAGTTCTTATAAATTAGAATAATTATCATTCATCCACTTAGGAAGTGGGATATTCGTTATTCATACATATATCAAATGTACCACACCTGATGTAGCCACAACGCGCATATGTGTTTTTTTACAAAGTTAAATATATAGTAAATATTATTGGATTTTCAAAAACACCAAAATGAAATCTAAAAGAAAAACCAACCTTTGCCTAAAGTATTATTTCCTCTTTCATTTTTTCTTTTTTTTTGGCTTTTGCTTTTGGTTCGGTTGTTTGGCTGAAAGTATGGTTGGGTCCTTTCATACTATATTATCTAGTTTAAACAAAAAAAAAAAAAAAACATATATAGTGCACACAAAATAATAGGAAAGACAAGGTAAAATTGGATCACTCGATTTTTCAGTACAATGAAAGAGAGTACAAGAATATTCACATGGACACTAATATGAGATCGAATTTATATCCATCGTTTTAACAATACAAGTCTCTACCATTGGAGCTCAAAATTCATTCTGTACAAAAATAGAAAAAAGATAATCTGATATAATTGATAGTTTTTTTTTTGAAAGATAACTGATAGTTAAAATATGTGAATGGGTGAATAATAAAATTTATAGGAAAATATGTAATAATGATTTTTTTTGTGGAAAGTGGGTAAATTTGATTGGTGTAATAGAAAAAGTGAAATTAAGTGAATAATTTATTTTTTGAAATATTTGATAGACAATTACATTTTGAGTTAAAGTATTAACAATCTAAGAAAAAGTGCTTCTCAATATCTACGGTGAAAAATTTACTATTTTTCTACTTAGAGAAACACTTTTTCGTCCTAACAAAGAAAAATAAGTATTTAAAAGTCGTAACACTTGAAAAAGATAAAAAGAATCTTTTAGTAAAATAAATTATATTTAAAAGCTATAACAGTTGAAACTAAAATAGGTTACCGAATTTTTCTAAAAATGAAAACCTAACACTGAACCGGAATTTTTGGTTCGTTTTAGATGGTGCCAAATTTCGATTAGATTTTATGGGTCTACCGAAT
Source organism: Rehmannia glutinosa (assembly GCA_016081115.2). Taxonomy (NCBI): domain Eukaryota; kingdom Viridiplantae; phylum Streptophyta; class Magnoliopsida; order Lamiales; family Orobanchaceae; genus Rehmannia; species Rehmannia glutinosa. Next base: position 9,727,187 of record CM071936.1, on the reverse strand, counting down.
TGTGAACTCCCCCCCCCCCCCCAATATTATTATTCACCATTAAGAAAATTACATTAAATGAATCGAATAACAACTAACAAAGAAGCAGATAAGTGGCACTTCATGTTATCCCTAATTACCCTCAATTTTGTCATTCTTAAGCTTAACACAATACGGGTTTCTATGTTAGTGGGTAGTTTTTTTCTTAGTAGTGGAATGAGTTATAATTATGTAATGGGTAGTGGTAATTTTTGCATTTTCCATACGTGTGTTTATGGGTCAGTTAGTAGGCAATATCAGATCATGTGTTTGTGGGTCAGTTAGTAGAAGTTAATTAGAGTTAGTGGTTTTAATCCTTATCTCTATTTTCAGCTTTATAAATAGTGTGGTCATTGATTCTCGTGAATGTAAGTTGAAGTGTCAGATCTAAAAATCAATAAAATTTCATTTCTTGGGTCAATTATTTGTCTTCTTCCACAATAGAATTTTCTATCACTCTAATGATTTTTTTTATCCCCGTCTTCTCCTCATTGTTCTTTTGTTTTTCTTCTTTTTCCTTTAATTTCACAGTTGTATGCTAGCAACTATAAATTATCATTTAGAAGATCATTTGAACATCTCTAATCTCTAATCTCAATTCTTGTGGCATATGGCATCTTACGGACAAATTCTAATGTGAAATTGTTCCTTAGTAGGCATAAGGTTTCAGCCTTGAAAATTAATGCACCTTCGTGGACTGTTCAACTTCAAGTACACTGGGCAACAATGAATTTTTTTCCAATTTTTTACGCCTACAACAAATAAAAATTTACTAGATTGTGATGCCATACAAGTGTAATTATGACAGTTTCTTCTTGAATTCGTTCACAAAGGAACTTTCTCGTGAATGTGACTATGAATCAAAGGTCAAAAATTAGAACAGATTTTTGATTGGGTTGAGCTCGGCCTTAGGTTTAAATTTGGCTTAAGCTTTTGGATTTGGGTGTTGGGGCTCTGTTTCACAAAAATCTATGAGACGGTGTCACAAAACACTAGCTCAAATTCAAATATTCTTATACCATAACTGACTTTGGACCCAAACATTGGTCCTTTGGATCAAGTTCGGATTTGCTCGATCCATAATTTTTTTTCCATTTCCCTCAAGTTCAAAGACCATAAGGCATACTTCAAAAAAAAAAAAAAAAATGGAATAGACTCCATTAGATCAAGTCAAAGCAACTGCAAATTACCAGGGTTGAGATCTCCTATTCCACTTTTCCTATTCCATTCTCTATTCCATATGTTGGATGAAAGACACGTGTACAGTTGTGACATCACATGACATCATCTTGCACACGTGTATTTCATCCAATGCAATGGAATAGGAGTGGAATAGGAAAAGTGGAATAGGAGATCTCATCCCAAATTACCATTGCCTAGAAAAAGAAACAGGCGATACATAGTTTTCTAACTCTGAAAATCAAAATAAACCCGATAAATATAGCAGTTCAATATATCTACGATCATATACCATTGATTCACTTCACACCCTTCAGAAAGACATCCGTAAGAACTTTCTTAGATTGCAAAGAAGCACTCAAAAGCTTCACAGCCTGGACCACAAAAAAAAAAAACATTTTACACTTATGTAAGTAAGAAGTAGCCTGAGTAGTACAATACAAGAAACCTGAAAAGAAGGCTTAATTGCTATTTTAATCTGGTAACACTTAGGGGCTGACAACTTTAGTCTTGTAATTTCTTGATGCAACAATTTTTGTTCTTATTAATTTGCCTTTTAGTCAAAATAACAATTCTAGTCCGTTGACTTTTAAAGGTTATATATATTTTGAGTATTTTTGTTAAAGGACAATACCCGAGAATAAATGAAACACTGAAACACTCATTGAGTACCCAATCGCGCAAAATCATAATTTTAGGGATAATTACAAAAACACCCTAAGGTTTTGACTAATTACAAAAAAATCCAGACATGTTTGAAAATTACAAAAAACCTCTTCAGGTTTCTTTTTGTCTTAATTTTAAGGGGGTAACTGTAATATTATTATAAATGTCAGAGAGTTTTTTAAAATATTTTCTAAAATTACTAGGAAAAATATAAGACGGAATCAAACCTCAAGGAGTTTTTTTGTAATTTTCAACGAACTCTGAGGTTTTTTTGTAATTAGCCCAAACCTTATGGATGTTTTTGTAATTATACCTAATTTTTAGGACCAAAATTGCATAAAATTAGAATTTATAGGACCAAATCGCACAAATTAAAATTTATGTGATCAAAATTTTACGGCCTAAAATCTTTACAGGAGCAAAGTTGCTAGCCCCATATTGTTACGCCACAATTTTGCAATTAAGCCAAGAAGTGAAGAAATATCATTAACATGAAATGAATATGATACCTCATCCTTGCCAAATTTGACAACTTTTTCCTCGAGTGCATTCAAGTCCTTAACATTAAATTTCCTGAGCATAGTGATACTTGAGATAGTAGACAATGGCATCACAACCAAATCATCCATCACCATGTACGTCACCACACCCTTCACAATTCCACCATCACCAGACGCTTGTCGCGCTGCAGGTGAAGCCACATAATGCATGTTTGCGCAAACATTTGCACGACAACCTGGACAAATCGCACGTGGATCGTCCGTACCATAATAATTTCCATTATAGGAACATTGCCTGCACATATATAACTTTTTTTCAGTGGGTGCACCCTTGATGGCCAATAAAGGAACAGAGGAACCAGTAACTGGAGAAACAGGTTTCAAAAGGGTGTTTTTGGTCTGGTTTGGTTGAATATAGGACTCATTCAGATTTTCTATGCTTTGATGCAAGTTTGCTAATGATCCACAGGTTTCTTGATTTCTAAGAAGATTAATGACAGTACCTATCGGCAAAGAAAATATGTGAATTAGGAAATCCACAAAATCTTTGCCTGCCTCTGCAAATAGGACTTTTTCGCCTTTTGTGTCAATCAAGAGCTTCATGCTCACTGTGGAATCGGTCGTATTTGAGTCTGCCATTTTTTTTTTTTGGTACGTAATCTTAAGATTGAGGGAAAATGTGGCTTGGCCAATTTATAATTGAAGACACATTACGGTATTTATTGTTAATACATTCCAAAATTTAAATAAAGGTAAACCTAAAATTTAGGAATTCAGATGGTATCACATCAAGAAATTGCCAGTACTGTAATCATAAAAATTCTAAAAGGATATGTATCAAATCTTATTTACCAATTATATGAATAGTGGTTAAAAGATTTGATAGTATAATACATATCAATAAAATATATATTCTTCTGTAGTTAATCATATTAAAATTACATCGTTAAATGTGATTGACTTAGGACAAATTGATGATGGGTGACCTACTGGAAAATTAAAGATATTAGATAATGAGATAAACTGATTGAACATTCCAAGATATATATATATATATATATGTATATATATATATATACCATTGGAATTACCATTGGACTAAATTTCAATAGTATAATTCTGTTGGAATAACCGTTGGAGTTTTTTCCAACGATTAAATATACAGTCGGTTTTTTTTAGCCATTCCCAACAAACCAAGATGTTTTTTAGTCATCTTTTCAAACACAACTTTTTAGCCATTTTGGGGTGTAAAAAACCCAATTTGCCCTTGAGCCAATTTAACTGCACAAAAACACACACCACTGTGACTCGAATTCGAGTCACAATTTTTTTTTCAGTGACTCGAATTCGAGTCACAATTTTTTTTTTAAATTTTTTTAGTGACTCGAATTCGAGTTACGACATCCAGTTCTATCACATATTATAACTCAGTTATTTTTTTTTTCCAAAAAACTTTGAATTCACATAACTTTTTCATTTTAAATCCGTTTTGCATGTATAATATATCAAATTAATCCTCTTTTCGATATCTATAATTCAACACCCATATTGCATATTTAAAAATGAAAAATACAGGTTCGATTTCTTAAAAAAAATTGAAAAAAAAAAGAGAGTAAGAAGATACATAGAGATAAGTGAAAGAGAGAGAAATAACTCAAATATCAAACAAACATGCTAGAAGGGTATAGATGTCATTTTACACCCCAAAATGGCTAAAAAATGTGTATTCAAAACATGGCTATTTTTAATCTTTATATTTTCTAAATGGCTATTTTGTACCATTACCACTTAAATATATTCCAATGGTATAATTATGTTGAAATTAGTGTTGGAAAAAATGTTGGAGTTCTTTCCAACGGTTATACATTCCAATGGATAAATAACATTGAAAATTCCGCTGGAATATTTTTCCATTGGAATTTCGCCATTCCAATGGCCATTTTACCAACGATGCATTTTATGTTGGAATTTCCGCTGGAATCGATAATTCCAACAGTAATTGGCCAAATTCCAACAGATTTTTTTCCATTGGAATTTTCTTGTTTTCCTGTAGTGATGATTGAAAATTAGTGTTATCAAGCAGTAATTTTAAGTAAATTTTCTTTATAAAATATATAATGATTCATGTTTTGTGATGTCAAGAAACAAAAGAATAGACAATAAATTCGGGTCTTGATAGCATATGAGATTATGTGGGTGTTTATCAATGAATTTGGTGGATATATATTGTAAAAATGTTTCAATAACATTAGTTATGGAAGAAATTGTTTACAGTACTTTGGTCGTCCATTAACTTGTATCATATGTTAATTATTACGTGTTTAAATGTAGTGCCCATCAGATTATAGGTGTTCTTTTACTACGCAAAGTTTTAAATACGACTTGAAAAGTGTAAATTTATTGTAGTTCTTAAAAGTAACGAATGAAAATGGGATAAACTTGTGTTCTAATGGTTGAAATATATGTTGTAAAGGTGAATGACCCGGGTTCGATCCTATATGAGTGTGTGTGTCCCCACCCCAAATTCCTCCCATTGTACTCAAAGTAACGACTGAAAATTAGTATTTTCACACTATTACTTAATTAAGAATATACTTCGACCAAAAAAAATTTTTAGCATATAATTTTTTTTTGTGATGTTCAAAGAAAAATAAAAGCAATAAATATGGACATATGAAGTATAAAATTAAAACACAGCATTATAATATAATCAATACTAAAAGTGTTTCGAGTTTGATAAAGAAGTGTTGTGGGCTTTTCAGAAAAACAGATGTTCTTGTGTATGGGACATTAGGCTTGTAAGCCCAATAGTATTGGGATAGTAGCCCACGTTTCTCACTTAGTGCCTATAGGCTATAATAATAATTGGTGGAACCTTATTTTCTTTTCTTTGACGTGTATATGATAGATTCGGATATCTTATTTGGTGTGGTGTTTCATTTGGTGTTTTAATACTTTAGATAGCATATGTCATTTTGTGTTTTAATGATTTAGATGAGTGACATACTTCAGACCATTTTTAATCGTTTGCACAATTTTCGTGCATATTTTGCACTATTTTCAACAGTTTTAGTGCAAAATCTACATCCATTTCTAGCATGTTGTAGTAAATTATGCATAAAAAATGAATTTTGTATAATATTCAATTTTAGTGCATACTTTCATCAACTAAAATCAATATTTAAGCCAATTTTTTTAGCACAACTACAATGTTGATTCTGGCGCAAAATTGTTCACATACTCAAAATGGCACCGTGCCGAAGCAAAATTTTTGCTCCAAATTAAAAATAGAACACTCTCATTGAGATGCTCAAAATAACAAATTAGGTGGGATCTAGAACGAATAGAGATAGCAAAATATCCTGAACCCCATCAGAGAATCCACTCTCGCACCAAAAGCCGATGGGGAATCCCCGCCGAATTATGTCAATGGACCGGGGATGGGTTTAGGTCACCCTGCCTCATCTCATTCCCGTCCCGCCCCCGCTTTATATATATATATATATATATATATATATATATATATATTTATATATGAAAATATTTTTTCTAAAGTAATTTATCATCTAGTATTTATTTTTTTAGTACACTTAAAGACAACTTCTAAAAGTGCTAACAAATATAAGACATGAATTTAACAAAATATGTATCTATTTTTGTTAAAATATATAAATTGAGAATTAAAAATATTATTTATTTAAATTATAAAAAACACGAATGAGGATCTCCGCTCCCGCCCCACTCCAATTCACCTTGCCATGATCATGCTTCGATCCTTTGGGGGCCAGGAGGGGAATGCCAAAACCCACGCCTGCCCCGCCCATTGCCACTGCTAAGGTCGAATCGAGTTTGAAACTAGATATCAAAGGTGACCCAAAGCTTATTTGCACGGTTAAAACTAACACCAAATATAATGGGTATAAGAATATCTTCAGCAGTTGACTGTATTTTTGTATGTGTTTACACTATTTTAGAGGAAAAATTTGAGGAATTCAAAATTCAACTTCAACAGTCAACTCTATATTCACTCTAAATTGGAATATTTCATTCTTATATTTTGTTATATTGAATTAATGTATTTATTAATTAGTAATTTAGCATATATATTTATACATTAATGTTTAATATTTAGTTTTTCTAATATAATTAAATGCAAATATAATTTGCTTTACTAGTTAATTTGAAAAATTATATAATAAATCCTTAAAAAATAATAATATTAATTTGAACACAAAATGACATTCCATAATAGATCCTAAATAAAAGCTGATAAATGCAATTAATTTTATATTTATTTAGGTTATTTTATGTATTTTATGTTATGGTAATCTTATTTTAATTTAATGTATTTTGGACCATTTGATGTCTTTTAAATGACTGTAATTTTATGAACGTGCGTTATGAATTCATTTTTATTTTGAGTAATTTTTTATAAGTAAATTATTTTTTAATTTACTATATATGTGAAAATGAACATAATATAACAATTAATAAAAAAATATTAATTTACAAAAAAAAAAACACCACATGATAATTAAAAACATAATTTATTGATTTATTGTTACTAAATAATAAACAAGAGATTTCCTAAAAAAGAAGTAAAAGAGAGAAAATAATAAAAACCAACAATTAAAAACAAAAAACAAATTGAAAAATGAAAAAGAAAAATAGCGTGGAACAGTCCCAGTCCCCGCTACATGTAGAACTGTTCCATGTAGAACTGTTCCTATTTTGTAAAACTAGTAATCCCGCTCGTGCGTTGCACGAGTATTATTATTTTAATATTCATATAAAATAAATAAAAATAAAAATTTATATATCAAATCTATATTTTTATTTATAGACTTAAATATCAAATTCAGCTCGTTTAGATTTATCTCAATATATGCATATCTCTATATTACAGTTATATCCATCACTCTTTCTCACACACATTGTACCTCTCTATAAAAAATTACATATGCATATCCGTGAGACATATATTTTCATAGTGAACTTGTACTGTTGAAAACGTTTCACAATCCGGAAAATTTTATCTATGAAGTTTATTTAAAAAACAATGTATAGACGAATGTTATGTTTGGTAAATATTTCAATAACATTTTTTTCTTAAAGGTAATACATAGCTATCCATTTTGAGTTGTATACAGTTTAGAAAAATTCGAGCGTGACCAAACTATTGTCCTTTTATTGTAAGGTAATAAATTTGTAGATTGATAAATCTTTAATATTAAGGTATGATTTTCTCAATTTTTCCTAAACGAATTTCTAATTATCCTTTCCAGCTTTTGGTACAATAATAAGATGGAATACAATTTATAATCTTTTCCTAACAAATGAACAAAATCTTTGAATAAAATATTGACTTTAAATATTCTATTAATGGAAAGCCGTGCATCATTACTTTGTACTTAATGAGCAATATTTTATACAAATATTTATTATGGTAATTTGTGTATCTAATATTTAGCTATATAATAAATATACATCTACATATATTAATATCAAAATTAATGTTCAAGATTTCCAATTAATATCGATTGCAATATTTACGATTAAGATTTTGCAGAAAATAATTCCAAATTTAGGAAGTGAAAATGAGCGGGAAATTTAGTTCCAAACTTTTGTTGTTATATATATATATATATATATAGATTAAGCAATTTAGCTAGATTATAAAACATTATTTTGAAGTTTTTATAGTTTATAAAACACAAAAAAACTATCGTTTTAATTTTCAAAAGTCTAATTAGTATCAATTGTTATTTTTCAAATTACATTTATTAAGGGAATAATTCGAATGAACTTGTATAACAAAGACAACCTTCAGTCTTCTGGCGCTATTTCTTTTGTTTACGTTATATTATATTCAATTGAGTCATCCCAATTTGTATCATATACTATTCTTTTTTATAATTAGTTCTGTTATTTTTCTTAACTATATCATTTCTTTCCTAATTTTTCTTTAATTACTTTATTTATTGTGAGTTCAATTTAGAAATATAATTGTTTATTATTTATATAATATAAATTATTTTCTTAATTATTGTTAATTGTATATGATTATTGTTAATTACCCAAATATAAGATTTTTGGATTGATTTGTCCAAAAAAATCAATAAATTTGGGTGTGGACATATTAAATCAAATTACCACCAGTTTTGGATAACTAAAAGAATTTTTGGATTAATTTGTCAAAACTGTTGTATCTTATTCTCGATTTTTTTCAATTGAGTCATCCTAATTTATATCATACACTAATCTTTTCTACAATTAGTTTTCTTAATTATATTAATTTTAAAATTTTTATATAATTAATTTCATAACTCTTGTCAATTCAGTCTAAAATTGGATTGATTTGTCCAAAATTAATTAATTAATTTATTTGCGGATTTACCAAATCAAAGCACAATCAATTTTGAATAACCAAAAAATATGTCCATGTTAGGAGAATTTTCGGATTGATTTGTCCAAAAATAATTCGCTAAATTGATTGATGATATAGAAAGTGAATTAGTAAGAAATCAAAGACGATTTGTTGAGTGATGATTGTGTGGATTTGAGTATTTTATGTATGTTTTCAGGATATCGATATTTATTAATATAAATATTAATGTTCAAGATTTTCATTTAAATATATTGCAAGATCTACGATTAGGATTTCATTATAAAATTATGTACGAATTTTGCAAGTGTAAATGGGCGGAAAAAAATATTTTGGATTTTTGATATTATATAATTTTATATAGATGAGCCACAATGGCAACGAATAATTGTTATGATAATCTGTGTATTTAATCTTTGTCATCTTTTGGTATAATAGCTGTAAAACAAATATGTTCTTCATTTCATAATATAATATCTATTATAGCAGCATAGTATTATTATTAGTTAGAGTGAATCAACTGTTGTCAACAATTGCATATGGATTTATAATTTTTTTTTCTTCTTAATTTATGGATATTAAAGTATTTCATCCATATTTATGATAATGAATTGGCTAACATATCAAGATTGTTTTTCAAAAGAATATAATATAAGCCTTCTAAATTTTGTTACAAAATCGTATATTGAATAATATCCAGCTTCCAAATTTTATTTTTAAATATCTTCTTTTGATTATTAAATTAGTAGTTTTTAAATTTATATAAATAAGATAATTTTATTTCAAGACTAAATTTTCCTATAATTTGGCTAAAGAGATTGATGATGTGGAAAGTGAATTAGCAAGAAATCAATAATAAGATACAAAATTTTGTACAAATCAATCCAAAATTTTTCATAATGGGGGCATGTTTTTAAATTATTCAAAAATGATTATGCTTTTATTAGCTAAATCCGTAAACAAATGAATCCAAAAATTTATGTTTTGGTATAATTAACAGTAAATCTTATGCTTTGATATAATAGACAATAATTAGCCAAACTAACTATATAGAATAAATAGATTGAACTAATAATAATTAAGGAATTAATTTCTATGATATAATTACAGAACTAATCATGTTTCTAAATTGAATTAACAATTATTACGGGATTAATTATTGAAAAATTAGAAAAAAATTTATATAGTTAAGAATAATCAACGGAATTATTTATAGAAAAGATCAACATATGATATAAATTAGGATTTAGAAAAATAAGAAAAAAAATGCATAAAAATCATAATTTTTTCTAATTTATGAACATTAATAAATAATAAGTATTCCATCCATATTTATGATAATGAATTTGGCTCACATATCAAAAAAAAATTCAAAAGAATATAATATAAGTATTCTACTTTTTGTTACAAAATCGCATGTCGCGAAACTTTATCCAATTTCAAATTTTTATTTTAAATATTTCATTTTGATTACTAAATCGGCGGTTTTTAAATTAAGAAAGATAAGATAATTTTATTTCAAGACTAAATTTTCCTATAATTTGGCTAAATTAGTTGATGATGTGGAAAGTTAATTAGCAACAACTCAGGAGATGTTTGTTAAGTGACAGATTGTGTATGATTCGATTTATATATGTATATTTTTATGATATCTAAATCTATATATATATATATATATAATTTCAATATTAATATTCAATATTTTTACTTAAAGTAGATTGCAAGATCTACGATTTATAATTTTGCTTGATAAAATAATTTCCAAATTTAGCAAGTGAAAATGGGTGGGAAATTTTTTATTCCAAACTTACGCTTATTATATATATAGATAATAGAAAACAAATATAGTGTATATAAAAATAATACAATATACTAATAAAAACAATATCGAAGCGTCTATAAGAAGCAAACAATAATTACGTAAAATACGACATTTAATGTAACAAAATATATGTTAGCATGAGGAATAATACAAAAACAAACAAATCATACAAAAAAAAAAAAAAAAAAAAAAAATACAACAAAACTATCAAAAATAATAATAAAAAAACTCACCAAATCTTGTCCGTACAAATCTACAATATAGTGTACATAAAAACTCTTCCTTATTGCAAAGATTCGAGTTCAAACTGTCGGTGTTGGCGGGACACTTGATGAAAACGAGAAAAGGGGAACATGAATATGAAGCCATATTTGTTGTTTAGGCTTTGAATTTAGGATCAACAATATGAGAAAAGTGATAAAGATATATAGAAGAACAATAAAAGTGATGAAGATATGTATTGAAACAAATAAAAGTGATGAAGATATGTAAAAGAACAGAAGAACTGACGTTTAGCTTTAGTTCATATAATTATGATGGAAATAAAATTACCATTTATAATACACGTCTTATAATACAATGATCTTTAATTATATTACAATGATCTTATAATACATTCCTAATATAAGAGTATATAATAATTATCATTTATAATTTATAATGATTACCATTTATAATGTTTAGAATTCTTTCCTAATATAATAAGCCAAAAGAGCGGGAAAAAAGAATTTCCGGACTTCTGCTATTATATATATATAGATAGCGTAGAATTTGGTGGATCGATGTGGAACTGTTCCTATTTTGTAAAATATCGTAGAATTTGGTGGATTGTTGGAGAAGATTTCTCCTTGAAAATAGCATAATCCACTATAATAGTAGACTGGTGGAGTTGTTCAGAGAGGTCGAAATTTGGCGGGAGTCCATTGCTATCCGTATCAAAACATTATGTATATTCGCCATCAGGATCGTGATATTTTTCGCAAAAAATCCGTACCAAAAGATTATGTATATTCGCCAAAACAGGATCATGATCTTGTTGCCAAACTTCATGACTGGAATTATCCTTTAAGATTGAAACTGAGAAACTTTTATTCACACACAATCTCACTTCATCATCTTTTTCACGCTAAAACCCAAATATTCTAATGTGTTTCCTTTCATACTTCAAATATCACAGTCGCCGCCGACGTCAATCCACCAATAGTCTAATGGAGTTGAAGAAAAACCCTGCCAATTTCAATGTGAAGAAGGCGGTTTATTGGGGGAAGGGAGAGAGGGTGCCTTTCATGTTTGTTGCGAAGGCGTTCGATGCTATATCAAATGAGTCGAGTAGGATTGCAATCACGGAGATTGTGTGTAATATGCTGAGGACAGTGATCGAGACGACACCGGATGATTTGTTGCCTGTTGTGTGCCTTTTGGCGAATAGGATTGCGCCTGCGCATGAGGGTTCGGAGCTTGGTATTGGGGATGCGTCGATTATCAAGGCAATTGCAGAGGCTTGTGGGACTGAAGAAGCACATGTTAAGATGCAATACAAGGTGATTATGGGAGTTATTTTTGTGCTCACTGAAGTTTGAAAAGATTTCTGCGTGACTTTTGTGCCTTTTTGTTTTATTTTGCTTGTTAGCTGTGAGAAATTAGGGTTGACTAGGATGTGAACATTGGAAAAATTAAATGCAATGAATTGTCTATGTTGTGGCTTGTACTTCTCCTGGAAGAAGGCATGTTGGTTGTGCTCATTTGTGCTTCATGTTAGTCTGTTTAAATACCATCTGCCTTTATTATATATGGTTGGACACTATGTAACTATGATGGACCTCTTTCTGAATTGTTTCCATTTGCTCCTACTTGCTAATTTGTTGGAAGTTCCTCATTTTGATGTTTCCTATTTGTAGGAGCTTGGAGATTTAGGTCTCGTAGCAAAAGCTAGTCGTTTTTCTCATAAACGAGAAACATTAACCGTTGCCAAGGTTTTTGATACTTTTCGGCTTATTGCCAAGGTACTCTGCTGATATGTTTCGACTTCTTATTGATATGTTCTGTTTTACTGTGGATCTTGCTATAGTCACCTTCTTTATCCCAGGAAATTAGTTCTATGCTCGATGTAGTCACCCTATTGTAGAAGGGTGGGCCGTTACACCGTTGTTAACATACCAAAAACCGAATCTGAGATTCTGTATAAGTTTTTAATCTTATTATACTATTGTTCTATTGTATCTTTTGCAGCACAAAGACTAGTAAGTTAGGAATTAAACTAGGAAGTGTTCTGGAAAAAAAATGTATGTATGTTTACTAAATCATTGACATGCCAATACTTTTGGAATATGAAAATAAAGCACATAATTTCATGGAGGAATAATACAATCTGATTCCCTTAATTGTTTCTTCTATTGGGGATTCAAAATTTTATCCTGAGTTCATTTGATGGTTTGAGTGTCCTAGGCATCCATTTTTGAAAACTCACATCTCTGTTGTGGTGATCTTCCAGCAATTATGACTTATAAGCTTATTGTATGTTAATTAAAACCATCTAAAGTTACAACAACATTCTTGTGATGAGATTTGCAGTGTTATCTTTAGTAATCTATAGTTCACATCCATTTTTTGTTATGCTACTAATACTTGTACTAGCTTGCCTATTATGCCCAAGCCTGGGGCTGTGGGAATTCTATTTCTGTTACAGATGCATGATGCTGTCTTCATTAGCTTGTGAGAGGGATTCTCTTTTTGTCTTTATTATTTTCAAGTGATAGTGCATCAATTGATGGTCCTCGCTGGAACTCTGATGTAGTTTTTCTTGGGTAATGCGTGAACTTCCGCAGGAATCTGGCAATGGTAGTCAAGAGAAAAAAAGGAATCACATAAAGGCACTGCTAGTTGCAGCCACTGATTGTGAACCTCAGTATTTGATTCGTTTGCTCCAGGTCAACTAAATGCATTTGTTTGATGTTCCATTTAGTTCATGTCGCTTACTATAAACATCGTTTGAGCAATATATGCAGGCAAAATTGCGTATTGGTTTGCCAGAACAAACTCTCTTGGTAGCACTGGGTCATGCTGCCGCATATTCGGAGAAGCATTCATATGCTCCTGCTAAGGTTGCTAATCCTCTTGAAGAAGTAAGTTATTACGCTTTTGAACTGAGTACCTCAGTAGTAGGCTTTTGCCATTTTCCTGGAACCAAATTTTTAATTTCAAATTTGTAGCATGTTTTAAAGATATCTGGGGTTCTGCTTTTCAATGTTTTGCTGACATAACAAAAGATACAGAATAGCAAATAAAATTAATGGTGCGTGTTCTTGTATATAGCCTGTTGGTATAATAGATGAAAATGGAGATTATCTTGACTCCATCTGTCTAAATTAAAGTGCCATTTATCCTTCCATTTCTGGCAATGCGAATGACGAGATAAGATTTATGGCAATGCAAGTAAATGACCTTTGCCCTTTCTGCTTTTGATATCGCCTAAAAAGGGTAAATGTTATTTACTTGCTAGAGTTGTGGTTCAAGATAATAAGGACCAAGATTCAAGAACTGTCTAGATACTGATTGTGCCGTCGTATTCATTACTGTAGCAAGCATTCTCTCTCTATCCAGTGAATTTGGAATCGGTGATCAGATGAAGTCTCATGTCTTCATGACTTGACTGGATGTTTAGTCTAAGCTTCTGTTCCACGATTGTGCCATCATGATTTTTGAGGCCTTTGAGATTTAGGTCTATCACATCCACGTACCTGACTGTCAGATCAAATTTAGCATGTTATATATATATATTTATTTATAGGATTTACCATTTCTCCTTAAACTTTCTTTTCTCTCTGGCAGGCTGCAAAGATTGTGAAACAAGTTTATTCTGTAATTCCAGTCTATGATAAGATAGTTCCTGCTCTTCTGTATGGTGGTGTGTGGAATCTCCCAAAGACATGTAACTTTGCACCTGGTATTCCAGTTGGACCCATGTTAGCTAAACCAACTAAAGGAGTATCTGAAATTGTGGAAAAGTTTCAAAATATGGAGTTCACCTGTGAATACAAGTATGATGGACAACGCGCTCAGGTAATAATACTTAATACAAGGAATACACTAAAGTTCTTGAGGCGTGGAATAAAGTGTACTTTAACCGATAACTTTCTATGTAGATACACTATATGAAGAATGGCTCAGTGGAGATTTACAGTAGAAGTGCAGAGAGGGTGACTGGAAAGTTTCCAGATGTTGTTGCTACTATCAAAAGGTATTTAGCGAATAGCTTTAGGTTAATTTCATTTTTTGAGTTTCAATCTATGATGCCTAATTCTCCAATATCTGTAGTCGAGTACCTTATGTCTTATTAACTTTTGTTTCTAGTATAATGGATCTAGAAAGCTTTTTGTGAGATATATAGAATACTGATGCAATAATCGCTCTTTCTGGAGATCATTTAAAACCTATTCATAAGTTTTTAATACTTATGGTGATGTAAGATTTGCTTATTATTCATTATTATTTAATCCTAAGAGTGGCAACTTCTCCCATATGTGGCATATCATTTTTCTGAGAGATTTATCCTCTGTGCTGGCAATTTTCTTGAACTTTTTTGAGTAGACTGAGATGCTATCATTTACCATCTATGTGCAGATTAAGAAAGCCTTCTGTAACATCATTTGTTCTCGACTGTGAACTTGTTGCATACGACCGTGACAAACAGAAAATCCAACCTTTCCAGGTGAAAATCTTGTGATAATTCATTTTCTACTTGAATAAGAACTATCTTGTGATAATTCTTTGTTTTTTTTTTTTTTGCATTATGACTTATTGCTTTCTACTTTTCACTACGATAAACAAAATTGAAGCCATGTCACAGTCGTTTTGGTTGCCAGAATAGTGATTCTAAATACCGTATAATGTATTCTAATCAGGAGTCTTATAATGCTTTTCAGCAAGCAAATATTGAAATGCCCATAAGGAATATCGATGAAAGGTGTTGAAACACAAATGGCTGCACTACGCTGATAAATTGCTTAAATTGGATTTAATTCGTCCTTTTGCCAATTCCACTGTGTCCTTCTATAACGCTTTCACCTTACATTCAATTCAGTCATTTTCAATGATATCCACGCCATTCTCCATTCTTGTCTAGCTATGAGACACACTTTAAAGGGTATTTATTACAGTTTTGGATTATGGTTTTGATACATTTAGTTCTAGTCTGGGTGAATCTTTCCTTGATAAAAATGGGCACAACTCTGAAGGTTAAAGGGTATGGACAATGACCATATCTCAACTACCTCTTCATAGTGGTTGGAACTTGGAACAATGCGTGGAACTAAAGATCACTTCATTTGTTAAGTACTTATCAGCATCCTTGTTTCCACCTCTCTCTCCTTTGGCATTTCTTCTCAAGGCTCCTCTGCTTTGCTCTTTTCATGTTGGTGCATTGCTTTTGCTTTCTTTATGTTGTGATACACCTGTTAGATAAGTTTATGTTTTGTTTGTTGATATGCATATTTTGTTCGTTAAATATAACAGTTGGAGTTGTCAAATTTTGTATTGCTGTTCGTATCTGTTGTTGTTTATGTTACTTACAAATTTGTCTTATTCAGATTCTCAGCATGCGTGCTCTGAAAAATGTTGTCATGAGTGAAATCAAAGTTGACGTCTGCATATATGCTTTTGACATCCTATATGTTAATGGTCAACAACTCTTGCAGGAGCAACTCAGTGTTCGTAGAGAGGTATGATGTCTTTTATGTGTTTCTAGATTACTATTTTGTTATATCGTTGAAACCATTGGACATGTTTGTCCAGAACAGCTTCACTTAATTAGTAGTTTTGGAGCTTCCATTTGGGTGATCAAGCTTCTCTCATAATATTGTTTTGAATACCAGCAAAGTCAGCATCTTGTTCTTACTCACTCGGTGTTGCCAGTTTGGACTATCACTGAGTGGCTCATTATCTTTCCTCATGTATTAATATCTATCACTTGTTCTATCTATGCAGCATCTTTACAAGTCATTTCAAGAAGAGCATGGTTTTCTCCAGTTTGCCACTGCTATTACATCAAATGATTTTGAGGAAATAAAAAAGTTTCTTGATGCTGCTGTTAATTCTAGGTAATTATATATTTTTATAATGTGTTGTTACTTTAAATATTTAAAGACATCAACTGATCAAATTTGTGGATTACACAATGTGGATTTATCATCTTACTGAACATAGAGGGCCCTGGGAATTCCTTCAGAGTATTTCAACTTATATATGGCCGTATTTTGTTTTTCCATTATCGCATTTACAGTAGGAATTGTAGAGAAGTTTGTGCTCTAAGCTTAGATTACTGATGTTGCATCAGGTTTTTGGATGATCTGGCGCCATTTTGAGTATATGTTGAATGATTAACGTACTTACTAGCTTTGTCTTTTACCAAGCTGTCACATAATATCAAGAATTCCTGTCTTCTTTTTTATGTTGTTTGCTCCAGCTGTGAGGGGTTGGTCATCAAAACATTGAACAAAGATGCTACTTATGAGCCTGCCAAACGGTCTAATAACTGGCTCAAACTGAAAAAGGATTATGTGGAAAGGTAAACCCTTAAGCTTATAACTGGTTTGAACTAAGAAATATTGCTTAAGCTCATTGTGAGGTAGTGTTAATGTTTTTGTGCTCTGCAGTATTGGTGATTCGCTAGATTTGGTTCCCATTGCTGCATTTCATGGCAGAGGGAAACGCACTGGTAAATTATTTACTCGCTTTTCTTCTGATAGAATACCGATTATTATAAACTCTTGTATTTGAGAGAGTCGTGTCGACGTTTTCTCTTTGCTTATAATGACTGAAATATGTTTTATTGTCTTTGGTGTAATTCTCAAAATTCATAGCGGCATTGTGTTTTTTATTTCTAGGTGTCTATGGTGCCTTTCTCCTTGCTTGTTATGATAGTGACAAAGAGGAATTCCAAAGCATATGTAAAATTGGTAAAGCTCTACTTCTTGATCTAAGTGTGATGCCATTGTTAACATCTTTAATGCTACTTGATCTTTTGCAAGACCTATCTACCTATCTGTACTTTTTAATGTCTAAGCAATGTGGTTCTCATTAGGAGCTGGATTTTCTGAAGAAATGTGTGAAGAACGTTCTGCTAGACTTCGATCTAAAGTTATTTCCAAGCCAAAGGTTGGATTGAATTAGTTTTGATTCCCTTGGGGATATGTATGCTTGCTTGCTTTCTTTCTCTATTTCAATTTCTTTTCTTCTCTTTTCAATTTTTTTTCTTAACAGATTACCATTCCTCACATTCTCTGACATATACGCCATGTCCAGTCATATTACAGGTATTCAGATGCAATCAGTCCAGATGTATGGTTCGAACCAACTGAGGTAACAACCAGCATCTTTTTATTTTTTTGTTTCCAGATTTTTTTGTCTACTTTTTCTAGGATGTAACATTTGACCCTACTGGATAGCAAATTTACATATCTCGTATAGGATAAGTCACATTGATCATATTGTCTTTCAGGTTTGGGAGGTCAAAGCTGCTGATCTCACCATTAGTCCTTTTCACTGTGCGGCCATTGGTATTGTGGACCCTGACAAGGTACCATTTAGTTCTTTCAAAAGGAACAGGGTTCACGTTCACGGTAAATTCTGTTATATATTTTCCTGAAATCCAAGCTAGAGTAAAGCTTGAACTGAGGCAGTAGGGCCTTTGATACTAAATGCATCCATCCTGTTATATGTCGTATTTACACGAGTTAATTTTTTTTAACAGCTTATTGAATTTCAAGATTTAACTTCATTCGACTTATCTGATCGATATTTTTTATACTCCAATATAGCTCCTACCTCAAACCTCTCCAATCCGAAACAGAAAATTCTTTCTCTTTCTGTTGATACGCATAATCGAATTAAAGATAAACCGGATAATATTTTAGTGCTTAGCCGGAAAAACAATCAATCAGATATAAATGTCTGCTAGTTTGTTAGAAAACTGTTTTGGACAAGGATATGAGATTTCGAGTTTATGTTTTATTACTCTGGTAATTTTAATTTGATCTGCTTCCACACTTATCATAGGTCCCACTCGACAATTTAGATTCTTGTTCATGAAGGCATCTCTTCTTATCTTGTTTTCCCTTTTCATCTTTTGCCTCTGTTTTCTTCTCTATTTACTGCTTTTGCATGTTTGTATGCCCTGTGCATGTTACATCACTTCACATTTAATCATAACTTTGAATCTGGAAGCTGTTTAACATGGGAGGTGACATGCTTATTTCTTAGTCTGTACTTCTGATAAACAAGAATCCCCTTAGTCCAATTTCAATTTTTTTTTTTTGGTAAACAATAAGCACCAGTACAAAATAGACGTGAAAAAAAAAAGAATGGTCGTGAGAATTTTCTCTCTCGATGTTAGGGGCCAGCCGTGGTCATGTTCCATGATGACATATTGATTTTGCAGTATCAATCATGTAATGGGACATGACTAGAGCAACTATCTCAACTCATTGCCGTCTCATCATATTTTCCATGCAAGTGGAAAACCTTATGATGGTTTTGGAATTTCATCTCATTTCTCCTTCGTATGAAGGTTGCGCCATGAGCATCCGGCGTAAAACTTTACTACTTTGCTTTTTGTGTGAATTTGTAGTGTTAACTAATTTTAGACAATTAATTGACACTATAAATTTCACACCACCGACCCCACATAGTGGGATAAGGTGCAGTTGATGATGATGATGATGTTAGGGACCAGCCATTCATTCCGTGTACATGTATTTGTCACAAAATTTGGCTTGTGTCTTAAACCGTAATTATTTTACTGAATTGTCAATTTTCCACTTATTTACGCTTTAATATTCTACATTTAAGAAGTTGAAATTTAGTTTAGCTCCCACCAGATTAACTAATTAATCTTCAACATATTTTCTTCTTTCCCTTGGATTAACTTGAATCGGGGCTATACAAACTGAATACAAAATTAAAATAAAAAAAATAATTGGAAAGATTGTCGTTTCAGTAGTGTTCCTTGTGCTGGTGGTTGGTGTGGTTATCGGAGTAGTTGTGGTGGTAAAAAACAATGGAACTCATCAATTAAGATGATCTCCATCTGTGAACTCACAAATTACAAAGAAGCTTGGCGCAAGCAGCCTGGAATTTACACCGAATAATTCATCAAGCAGCCTGGAATCTACACAGAATAATTCATCAGCGACCGCCAAGGACTATGTCCTAGCAGTGATTGGAGTCACTCTAATTACACTGCTTGTGTAGGCTTCTTTGTATTTTGTAAGTTCGCAAATGGAGGAGATCGTCTTAAATTATGAGTTTTTGCTCTCATGTTCACGTGGAGAGCCGTTGTTTTTCACCATCACAACTATTCCGATAACCATACCAACCACCAGTAGAAGTGACACTACCGAAACGACAATCTTTCCAATCAATTTCTTATTTTAATTTTCGAAATAGTTCTTCAATTCCTTTTACTATCCTTGTATTCAGTTTGTATAGCCCCGATTCAAGTTTCAGGGCTTGACAAAGCCAGAATCCAAGGGGGGATGAAAATATGTTGAAGAATAATTAGTTAATCTGGTGGAAACTAAACTCAGTATCAACTTCTTAAATAGAGAATATCAAAGTGCAAATAAGTGGTAAACCGACATTTCAGTAAAAGAATTACTATCTTAAGACCCAATCCGAGTTTTGTGACAAATGAATGTAGAAAAAATGAATGGCTTGCCCCCCTAACATCGAGAGTAAAAATTCTCATGACCATTTTTTTTCACCGACTATCTTGTACTCGTGTTTCATGTTTACAAAAAAAAAAAAAAAAAAAAAAAGAAATAGTTTGTATGGCCCCTACCACTAACATTCTTTCCTCTTTTTATCCTATCTTCACTAAGGGGATTTCACTGCGGTTTCCACGATTACTTCGTGTGCGAGAAGATAAAAATCCAGAGCAGGCCTCCTCATCTGATATGGTACTAATAATCGGTGTCACATTTTTTTTCTCTTCATTCAAACTATCCTGTGCAGCTGTGCTAATATTTGTCACATGGTTCCATGATATTTAATTGGAGCTATATCTTTGCTTAAATCCAGGTTGCTGATATATATAAGGCACAGAAGCACAACCAAGATGAAAATGAGGATGATTGAAAGTCTAGTGGCGTTAACCATCTGATATGTTTTTAATTTTTCTGCCATCTGAAATATGAGAAATTTTCAATCGTCTTGATATGCATTTTAATGACAACAATTTAAGCAAAAAAAATTTGATGCTACTGATCTTTCCTGTGACAACTTATTACCCAAACTCTATCCACTAGTTCATTCTTTTGGGTTGTCAATTTTGCATATTGTTGTCCGTATGAACAGTTTTACGATTAACTGCTGGTGTCTGAAACTAGCTATTTCACGGTTTAGTGTATTCTTCAGTTGGCAGGTGAAGAAAAATATTCTCTTTGCGGAATGAACTTGTATGTCTGTACCCTTGGTACATTGTGAATATTTTTCCAGTGGAAAAGATGAAGGGGTAGAAAGAAGACTTGCAGTATGTTGCTATTTGGGTTGGCAAGGTTTAGTAAAATGGGTTGTTGAGAGATTTGTTGGAATGGGTTGTTACAGAAAATGTGAGAAAACTTGAAATTCAATGCCCGCATCACGTTCCCTCAAGTTTTCTTGCCGTGTGGACCAGTCTTGACTCTTGGAAGATATATTTCTTTGCATTGGCCCCCTAATTCTAATGCAAAAACCTTTAATTCTCTAGTGCGTTCCAATTCGTTCCAATTCATTAGATGAATGTTTGTTATTTGAAATACGAGATGAAACACAATAAGACACATATGTGCAAGAACTCTTTCGTTTAAACTTTTCCTATTAGGGCCAATGTTTTTAAATTCGGATTGGATTTTGAACCAGATTCTCTAGTTCATCAGAAGTTGCAAATTGCTATTACCCGGAGAAAAGATGAGAACAAAAAGTTTTCCAAGTCCAAAATCAAAATAAATTAACAAAAACAGCACAATCCAAGCTCTCTGCATCAGTTATCTTCAACCTCTAGCGGCCATCCACTCACTAAATTTTTATACCCTTAAGGAAGACATCAGTAAGAACCTGTTTAGACTGCAGAGAAGCATTCAACAGCTTCACAGCCTAGCCAAAAAAAATAGAAAAATTATTGCACTAGTGAGTTACTGAGTAGCCTAGGCAAAAATAAATAGGGATAATTACAAAACTACCCTTAATGTTTCTCCTAATTAAACTCCAGTTAACTTTCAAGATTACAAATATCATATCCCCTTCGGAATTGTATCTACATAATCACGAAGTGTAGTTTTTGTAATTAACCCAAAAAATATTTGCATGTAAACATGAGATGAATATAATGTTACCTCATTCATGCCAAAATTGACCACCATTTCCTCCAATACACTAACGTCCTTAATATTAAATTTGTTTAGCAAAGTGATACTTGAGATAGTAGACAATGGCATCACAGCCAAATCATCCATCACCATGTAAGTCACCACCTCCTTCACAAACCCACCTTCGCTAGACCCTTGTTGCCCTTTGGGAGGAGCCACATATGACACGTTTGTGGTCATTTTCCCTTTGCATTGTGGACAAACCGTGTTTGGGTCATCAGAAACATAACTGGTAGAAGAATACGCGCTAGAATGAGTGCACATATAAAACTTCTTTGCAGTCGCCGGTGCACCATTAAGGGCCAGCAGAGGAACAGAACCAGAAACTTCAGGCACAGGTTTGAGAAGGGTGTGTTTGGTCTGATTTGGTTGTATGTAGGAATCATTCAGATTTTCTATGCTTTGGTACAGGTTTGATAATGAACCAACATTTTCTTGATTTCTAAGCAGGTTAGTGACAGTACCCACCGGAAGAGAAAATATGTGAATTAGGAAATCTACAAATTCTTTGCCGGCCTCTGCGAATAGGACTTTTTGGGCTTGTTTGTCAATCAAGAGCTTCAAGCTTACTGTGGATTCTGCCATGGTTGTTTATGGATGTAACTTTTGATTATTTTTTATCAAGACTCTGTAATTGGATTTCTATTCATCAGGCACTTAGTTATATAATGGTGGAACCTACTCAATTGCAGAGAGGACTGAATACAGCTGTTTTCACTATCACATAGTGGGATTGAATAATTTCCTTTTTTTGGATTGGCCGACAATAGAATCTGTTTCGCAGCAAAATAGGGCTGAAAAAAAGTACCAAAACAATTGACACTCGATCGTTATAACAAATCGAAAGTGGGACGAATTTTTTTTTTTCGTTTCTTTTTAACCGAGATAACATGTTCTCAAATACTAGTTTTCGAAAAAACAATTAATATGAGATTAAACTTGAATATAATTTTTAAAACATATAATAAATTTCAAAACAATACTATTCAATTCAATTTGAATATACCAAAAGATCAAAGTTAGACTAATGTTTGTTTTTTCAATAAAAACTTTAAAATGAAAGTATTTTGAATAGCACAAAGAGTTCGAAAAAAGGGGCAAAATTAACTTGTAAAATGGTAGACAATATATTTATATTTACTAACTTACCATGAGCTTGTAGCTCAAGTGGTATTAATCACAATTTATAACGGTTAATTAGGGTTTGAATTATGTATCATCAATTTCTTTGAAATTTATCTTCTCCCCTCCAACCAATACTCACAACTTATTAAAAAAAATTATATTACTAACTTTTCACTATCCTTTACCAAATTGGGGCGGAAAAGAAAACGTATGAAGTGCCACTTTATCTGCTTTTTGTTATCGTTATTCTATCAATAATCATATTTCGTATGAAGTAACACATATTTTGAATACGTATGAAGTGACACATATTTTGAATAGAAAGAGTAATAGCTTTGTCAATGGTAAATAATAAATATATGTGCCTTTCTCTTACAAAACCTCCTTCCGTTAGTCTCTCGGATATTGTCTGTTGTCGCCATTGTAATTCGGAAATTTTGTGTTGTGGCGGGTCCTCCACGTGTTACCCATGCTACACCTTATTTACATATATTTAGTGTAGAATAACTATACAATATCTAAGTTCTTATAAATTAGAATAATTATCATTCATCCACTTAGGAAGTGGGATATTCGTTATTCATACATATATCAAATGTACCACACCTGATGTAGCCACAACGCGCATATGTGTTTTTTTACAAAGTTAAATATATAGTAAATATTATTGGATTTTCAAAAACACCAAAATGAAATCTAAAAGAAAAACCGTAAGGTTTCAAAGTTGGGCCATGTGCTCTATACTTTTTTCTCCCCCTTCTCTCTACCCAAAAAGAAAAAACTCTAATATTCTTCTTCTCCCCTCCCTCCCCCAACACAGCCCCCCCCTTCCTCCTCCCCCCCCTCCTTACCCCCCCCCTCCCCCTCCATGTTTGTTAATGGAGGGCCAACAATAAGCGGTCCTTTGGGTGTCCGAGGTGGCCGAAATTTTTGGTCCAGGATGAAAGCGGGTCGGAGCTTCACGAAGGTGTCTCGGAGCTGAGTAGACGATGAGTTGCAGCAGTTGATTTGGGTGAGGGAGAGACATCTTTCTTTTTTTCTGTTTTTTTCTTGTTTTTAGCTATAGATTGTTGTAGTTTTCTTATTTTGTTCGTATTTTCTATTCCCGGTTGATTTGCAAAATTCGTAGGCGGATCAGTTCTTTTCTGTTCTGCAGTATGTAGTGGCTGCTCGTGCCCGGTTTTAGATTTTTCTAGTGTGTTACAGTCTCTATTAAGGAGTGCTGAAGTCTCCCGGCGTGGAGTGGGTGAGTTTGGGGTGTGTAATTTTTTAGTCCGTATTGTCAATTGTGGAACCTGAATTGGTCTTACCAATTCCCCGTTTGGCTTGTAGTTAGTCATGTCGGCTCATAGCCAGTTGGCTACGATTGTAGTTGTAATTTTAGTTTTTGAGTTGTTTTAATAAAAAAATCTAAAAGAAAAACCAACCTTTGCCTAAAGTATTCTTTCCTCTTTCATTTTTTTTTTCCTTTTTTCGGCTTTTGCTTTTGGTTCGGTTGTTTGGCTGAAAGTATGGTTGGGTCCTTTCATACTATATTATCTAGTTTAAACAAAAAAAAAACATATATAGCGCACACAAAATAATAGGAAAGACAAGGTAAAATTGGATCACTCGATTTTTTAGTACAATGAAAGAGAGTACAAGAATATTCACACGCACTATGAGATCGAATTTATATCCATCGTCTTGACAATACAAGTCTCTACCATTGGAGCTCAAAATTCATTCTGTACAAAAATAGAAAAATGATAATTTGATATAATTGATAATTTTTTTTTGAAAGATAACTGATAGTTAAAATATGTGAATAATAAAATTTATAGGAAAATGTGTAATAATGATTTTTTTTTGGAAAGTGGGTAAATTTGATTGGTATAATAGAAAAAGTGAAATTAAGTGAATAATTTATTTTTTGAAATATTTGATAGACAATCACATTTTGAGTTAAAGTATTAACAATCTAAGAAAAAGTGCTTCTCAATATCTACGGTGAAAATTTTACTATTTTTCTTAGAGAAACACTTTTTCGTCCTAACAAAGAAAAATAAGTATTTAAAAGTCGTAACACTTGAAAAAGATAAAAGAATCTTTTAGTAAAATAAATTATATTTAAAAGCTATAACAGTTGAAACTAAAATAAGTTACCAAATTTTTCTAAAAATGAAAACCGAACACTGAACCGAAATTTTTGGTTCGTTTTAGATGGTACCAAATTTCGATTTCGATTAGATTTTATGGGTCTACCGAATTGTGAATTCCCCCATATTATTCACCATTGAGAAAACTACATTAAATGAATCGAATAACAAGTAACAAAGAAGCAGATAAGTGGCACTTCATGTTGTCCCTAATTCCCCCTCAATTTTGTCATTCTTAACCTTAACACAATAAGGGTTTCTATGTTAGTGGGTAGTTTTTTTCTTAGTAGTGGAATAATAAGTTATTATGTAATGGGTAGTGGTAGTTTTTGCATTTTCCATACGTGTGTTTATGGGTCATTTAATTAGTAGGCAATATCAGATCATGTGTTTGTGGGTCAGTTAGTAGAAGTTAATTGGAGTTGGTGATTTTAATCCTTATCTCTATTTTCAGCTTTATAAATAGTGTGGTCATTGATTCTCGTGATTCTCGTGAACGTAAGTTGAAGTGTCAGATCTAAAAATCTAAAATTTATTTTCTTGGGTCAATTATTTGTTTTCTTCCACAATAGATTTTTCTATCATTCTAATGATCTTTTGTATCCCCCCGTCTTCTCTCATTGTTCTTTTGTTTTTCTTCTTTTTCCTTTAATTTCACATTTAGAAGATCATTTGAACATCTCTAATCTCTAATCTCAATTCTTGTGGCATATGGCATCTTACGGACAAATTCCAATGTGAAATTGTTCCTTAGTAGGCATAACGTTTCAGCCTTTAAAATTAATGCACCTTCGCGGGCTGTTCAACTTCAAGGAAATTGGGCTGACATGCATTTTTTCCAATTTTTTTTACGCCCACAATAAATAAAAATTTACTAGATCTGTGATGCCATGCAAGTGTAATTATGACAGTTTCTGCTTGAATTCTCGTCACAGAGGAACTTTCTCGTGAATGTGACTATGAATCAAAGGTCAAAAATCAGAAAAGTTTTTTGGTTAGGTTGAGCTCGGCCTTATTAGGTTTAAATTTGGCTTTGGCTTTTGGATTTGGGTGTTGGGGCTCCGTTGACTTTGGACCCAAACATTAATCCTTTGGATCAAGTTTGAATTTGCTCGATCCATAATTTTCTTTCCTGTTCCCTCAAGTTCAAAGACCATAAGGAATCATCATCATCAACCGCACTTTATTCCACTAAGTGGGGTAAGTGGTGTGAAATTTGTAATGTTAATTAATTGTCTAAAATTAGTTAACACTACAAATTCATACAAAAAATAAAGTAAAAAAGTTTTACGCTGGATGTCCTTCCCGATCGGATGAAATCTTCTATTCCAAGACGGTGTTTCATCTCCTATTCCACCGTACGGATGATTGCCACGTATATAAAAGTTATCATATTAATTTTGGAGCATAAATCACGCCTAAATTGTAGGTTTTAATATGGTATCTTCTATACACGTGGCAATCATCCGTGCAGTGGAATAGGAGATGAAACACCGTCTTGAAATAGAAGATCCCATCTGCCTTCCCGATGCAACCTTCGTACGAAGGAGACCATAAGAAATACTAAAAAAATGGAATAGACTCCATTAGATCAAGTAAAAGCAACTGCAAATTACCATTGGCTGGAAAAAGAAAAAGGCGATACATAGTTTTCTAACTCTGAAAATCAAAATAAACCGATAAAAATAGCAGTTCAATATAGCCACGATCATATACCATTAATTCAATTCATACCCTTCAGAAAGACATCCGTAAGAACTTTCTTAGATTGCAAAGAAGCACTCAAAAGCTTCACAGCCTGGACCAAAAAAAAAAAAAACATTTTACACTTATGTGAGTAAAGAGTAGCCTGTGTAGTACAATACGTACAAGAAACCTGAAACGAAGGCTTGCAACTTTAGTCCCCTAATTTGCAATTTCAGTTCTTGTTAATTATCTTTTAGTCAAAATAACATAACAATGAAATATATATTTTGTGTATTTTGGCAAAAGGATAAGGGTATTGTAAAAATAAATAAAATATTAAAGCACACATTGAGGACCAAAGAGAAAATCAAAACTCGTATTGATCAAAATCCACAGGACCAAAGTTGATAGCCCCGTATAGTTATGGGAAATTTTGCAATTAAGCCTGAAAAAAGAAATATTAACACGAAATGAACGCAAAATTGTAAAATTAATCCTATAGTTATAGAGCGATAGCAAAATAATCCTGTAAAAATCAGGTTTTGCAAAAAGGACTTGCAACTATATAAACGTCTCAATTTTGGTCCTGCAAAATGCACGTTTTGCAAAATAGTTATGTTACTGTATGAAAATCTCAATTTTGGTCCTAATTTAACTGGTAATTAGGAACTACATGTGTCACTCACGTGAATGAAATTCTGTGAAATTAGTGCCAAAATTGAGATTTTTATATAGTCATATGACTATTTTGCAAACCGTGCATTTTGCAGGACCAAAATCAAGAATTTATACTATAGTTACAAGACTTTTTTGCAAAATTTGATTTTTACAGGACCTTTTGGTTACCGACTTATAATTACATGACCAATTTTGCAATTTTGCCCGAAATGAATATGATACCTCATCCTTGCCAAATTTGACAACTTTTTCCTCAAGTGCATTCAAGTCCTTAACATTAAATTTCCTGAGCATAGTGATACTTGAGATAGTAGACAATGGCATCACAACCAAATCATCCATCACCATGTACGTCACCACACCCTTCACAATTCCACCTTCACCAGACGCTTGTAGCGCTGCTGCAGGTGAAGCCACATAATGCATGTTTGCGCAAACATTTGCGCGACAACCTGGACAAATCGCGCGTGGATCATCCGTACCATAATAATTTCCATTATAGGAACATAGCCTGCACATATATAACTTTTTTTCAGTGGGTGCATCCTTGATGGCCAATAAAGGAACAGAGGAACAAGAAACAGGTTTCAAAAGGGTGTTTTTGGTCTGGTTTGGTTGAATATAGGACTCATTCAGATTTTCTATGCTTTGATACAAGTTTGCTAATGATCCACAGGTTTCTTGATTTCTAAGCAGATTAATGACAGTACCCACCGGCAGAAGAAATATGTGAATTAGGAAATCTACAAAATCTTTGCCGGCCTCGGCAAATAGGACTCTTTTGTCGAGGGTGTCAATCAAGAGCTTCATGCTGACCGTGGAATCGGCCGTTTTTGAGTCTGCCATTTTGTTTTAGATTGAGAGATGAGAGGAAAAATGTGGCTTGGCCGATTTATAATTGAAGATACACTACGGTATTTATTGTTTAATACATTCCAAAATTTGAATAGAGGTAAACCTAAAACTTAGGAATTTAAATGATATCAAATCAAGAAACTGCTAGTACTATAATCCTAAAAATCCTAAAAGGATATATATGTATCAAATCTGATTTACCAATTATATTTAAATATAAATCAAATAAAAGATATCACGGTTAATTTCTTGTTATCATGTGCCCAACAAGATGTATTCTGGTAGAGAGTCCACTTTTGGTAGGGGTACATACACATTGATAGATCTTCCCGTCGTAAGCCCGAACTGATTTTCTCTTTGGCCCGCCGAGCTAGCACCGTCCGGCCTGGCCCATTTAACAGCATTTGGAATTAGATGTTCTTTGTGCCTTAGAAACACAACTACATTAGGTAATTCTCCTTTGGTGAAGAAATTAATAAGGCTGGTCCAACTTCATGTTTTTGGGCACAACTGGAAATTAAACTATAAAATTTGCGCCTCCCCAAATAATTGGAATATTTATTTAGTTATTTATTGTTGATGTCTCATGTTCTGAGCCCCCATTTCATCGGATGGAATCTTTCTATTCCAAAATCGTATTTCTTTTCCTATTTCACCGCATATATGATTGTCATGTGTACAACGCTTATCATTCGTGCAGTTGGAATATGAAATGAAACATGAATTTGGAATACATGGTCCCATCTAGAGCTGTCAAACGGGTCGACCCAGTGCTGGCCTGCTAGGCCAAAAGTGGAAATTGGGTCGGGTAAAACAGTGATCGGGCCTCTAATTTCATACCCCAAGCCCGGCCCAGAGCATAAAAATACATTGAAAAAAATGGGCCGTCTGGGCCGGGCATTTTTTTGAGCCTGTAGATCAGGCTTTTGAGGCCCGGGATTCTAGAGCCCAGCCCAGTAAAAATATCAAGTCGATCGGGTCAGCCCTCCGAACTGGGCCAAAATTGATAGCTCTAATCCCATCCGCCCAACTCAGAGGGATAATGAGATACTAAGTGATATAGGGCTCCAGACAGGAACCTCTATTCTAAAATGGTGTTTCATCTCTTATTTCACTGTAGGATGACACATATATAAAATTTACCATATTAATTTTGAACCATAAATCATGCATAAAATGTGGGTTTTTAATTGGTTAATTTTATACACGGATCCCGTCCGATATGGCTCAGCTTGTCCTATCTAACTAATGAAACACCATTTGAAGTAGATATATGATCCGGACTTATATTATAACTTAGG
Organism: Rehmannia glutinosa; assembly: GCA_016081115.2. Classification (NCBI taxonomy): domain Eukaryota; kingdom Viridiplantae; phylum Streptophyta; class Magnoliopsida; order Lamiales; family Orobanchaceae; genus Rehmannia; species Rehmannia glutinosa. The sequence goes on along the minus strand of CM071936.1, from coordinate 9,697,435 downwards.
GATAATTACAAAAACACTCCTAAGATTTGGGCTAATTACAAAAAAACCAGAGTTCTTTGAAAATTACAAAAAAACCTTAAAATTAGATTTCATTTTACATTTTTCCCGGTGATTTTCGAGAACATTTCAAAAAACCCTTGACATTTGCAAACATATTACAGTTACCCCCCTTAAATTTAAGACAAAACAAAACCTAAAGGGATATTTTGTAATTTTGAAACGTGTCTGGGTTTTTTTTAATTAACCCAAACCTCAAGGGTGTTTTCGTAATTATCCCTATAACTTATAACTTATAAGTAGTATAGTTGGTAATGATAATCTAAATTCCGTTAAATTCACTTTATTGAAAGGAATATCTATAATTTGAATAATCTTTATAGTTTATACATGAGATGGGTCATGAGGGTGCGTCTACGAAAGACAGTGTATGTACCCCAATTGAATGCAGTATTTCAATTTTCATCTTTGTTGGAAAAGCAGACACTTTGTTAATTTTTCAAGAATCCAAGTTTCCCCGTTCAAAAGCATTTGCAAATTGCCATTGCCTGGAGTAAAGAAGATACCAAACTTTTCCAACTTGAAACTAAAAATAAAATAAAAAACAAATCAGTCCAATCCAAATCCTTGTATCAGGTTTCTTTGAACTTGTAGTATCCATCCACAGATCCACTCACTTAATACCAATCATACCCTCAAGGAAGACATCAGTAAGAACCTTCTTAGATTGCAAAGAAGCATTCAACAGCTTCACAGCCTAGCCAAAAAAATATTAACACTTATGTCAGTAAAGGAGTAGTATCATAAAGAGTTTATTAACTAGCTAGTTGCACAAACAACCCGTGAAAAAAAAGGCTTAATAGCAAAATTGGTCATGTAAATGTTTTATGCGGCAATTTTGATCCCGTGAGAATTTTTTTTGACTCTGTGCAATTTTGATTTCATAAGTTCTAATTTGTGCAATTTTAGTCCTACAAATTCCGATTTATGTGATTTTGGTTCCAAATGGGTGTTCAATTAATGTTTCATTTGTTCCACCCCTTGTTCTTTTGGCAAAATATCCAAAACATTTATGATCGTGAAAAATTACAGGACACGAATTGATATTTTGACGAAAAGTGTAAAATCGCCAGATACCGAAATTGCCACAACAAAATAATTTAGGACTATGATTGTCAATTGCTATATCGACGAAGGTTAAAATCATCCGATACCAAAGGTCCAAAACTGTCACATCAAAATATTATAGAACTAAGATTGTCAATTGCCATTTTGATGAAGGGTAAAATCGTCACATATCAAAATTGCCACATCAAAATGTTATAGGACTAAGATTGTCAATCCCAAGCGCTGCACGACTAAATCTAAAATTAAGACAGAAAAATTAGTAGAAGATAGAAAGATACCTCATCAACGCCAAAATTGACAACCTTCTCCTCCAACGAACTAACTTCCTTAACATTAAACTTGTTGAGCAAAGTAATGCTCGAAATAGTAGACAATGGCGACACAACCAAATCATCCATCACCATGTAAGTCACCACCCCTTTAACAAACCCACCTTCATCAGAAAATCAGACCATCAGGGTGATATTCAAACACGTGCAAAAGAAAGTAAACAAATACATGAAAATATTATTCGAAAATCCTCTAAAAATAGACATCCATCATTTAAATTGTGATCTTAAGTTGTTTTTATTGTTTCTTTTATAGAATACTCTTTTTCCTATCAAATGATTTTCCACTGACTTTTACTTTGATATTTGATATGTTTTAATTGAGTCTCCTATTTTAAAAGTTAGTTATTTGGATTATAAGCAGTGTACTGTATTTCCATTTTTAATAATATTTTGCATTTATTAAAAAAAAAAACCCACCTTCATCCGACACTTGCTGCCCCCCAGGCGGAGCAACATACGACATACTCGTCGTCATTTTCCGGCTGCAATTAGGACAAACCGCGCGTTGGTCATCACTAACAAACGCCGCGAATTGGCTGCACGTGCACCTATAGAACTTCTTTACCGCCGCCGCAGGTGCATCGTTAATGGCCAGCAGAGGAACAGAACCGGAAACCGGAGAAACAGGTTTTAGAAGGGCGTCTTTGGTCTGATTTGGTTGTATGTAGGAATCGTTCAGATTTTCTATGCTTTGATACAGGTTTGCTAATGAGCCCACCATTTCTTGTTTTCTGAGAAGATTAATGATGGTGCCCACTGGGAGAGAGAGAATGCGGAATAGGAAATCGATGAAGTCTTTGCCGGCTTCTGCGAATAGGACTCTTTTGCCATGGGTGTCGATTAGGAGCTTCAAGCTTATTGTGGAGGATTCTGCCATTTTTGCTTGTTTGTTTGTGTATGGATTAATGAAGTTGCTGTTATTTTGGGAGATTTGTATTTGGGTTTCTGTTTAGCATCTATCTGTAATGAAATCCACTCCAAGGAGCAAGGAATATGTACATATGTAATAACACAAGGAACTGTTAGATTAATTTGTGTACATAATTATAGTAGAATTTTGGGAAGAGAATTTCATAGATGAACTTGCAAGAATGACAAGTCTTTTAATGATACAATGAAGACAACTCAATTGAAATGGGGAGGCTACTACATATATAGATAAAACCCTAGCTAACAACTAAGAATGGAAAATACAAAACCACCCCTATAACATAAATAACAATATAACTCTAACATCCCCACAAACTCATGATGATGTAGTAGAAATCATCGAGAGTTTGCCAACCAAAAAACGAAAACGCGGATGCGACTTGGTGAAAAGATCCGCAATCTGTAAAGATGATGAGATGAATGGTAAGTCGAGGGTCCCATGTTGCGTGTGATGAGTGAGTGACATGACAATCAATCTCAATATGCTTTGTTCTTTCATGGAAAAAGCGAGTTGTGAGCAATCTGAATATAGACTTTGGTTATCACAATGATGCATAGGAGTAGGTGATGATAAATGAACACCCATATCCGCAAGAAGCCAACGTAACCAAACTATTTCGGTTGTAGTAGACGCCATTGCCCGATACTGCCTCTCTGTGGAGGATCGAGACACAACATTTTGTTTCTTACTCTTCCAAGAAATAAGTGTGTCTCAAGAAAAATACAAAAACCGGTGGTGGATTTTCGATCGGTAGGATCACTAGCCCAATCCGCGTGAGAATATGCCCTCAACTCTAATGAAGATGTAGATGGAAACAAAAGACTCTCGAAAAGAGTGCCACGGAGGTATCGCAAGATACGAGTAAGCTATTTCAATGACTGTAGTGGGACTAGTGACAAACCGACTCACAATATGAACATCATATGCGATATCGGGCGCGTAATGGTTAGATAAACCAAACTTCCAACAATAGTGCGATATAAGGTAGGATCGGACAATGGTGTGCCATCGAAGGAGAATATCGAACATTAAGTTCAAGAGGCGTATCAATCGTCGAGTATCGATGAAGACGAGCTCGATCAAGTATGTCGCAATGTACTTGGTGTGAAAGAAGATAACCTCGAGGGGAGCGGGCTACCTCAATACCCAAGAAATATCGCAAAGGTCCCAAATCTTTCATTTCAAAGCGAGAAGCTAACTCAGATTTCAACAATGCAATCCCATCAACATCATCACCGGTGATGATCATATCATCAACATATAAGGAAAAGAAGAATAATACCAAAGACATGTACGCTTGAAGAAAAAGGCGGAATCATGGTTATGGAACTAAAACCAAGTGAAGTAAGACGACAGAGAATTTTTCAAACCAAGCCCGTGGAGCCTGTTTGAGACCATACAATGCTTTCTTAAGCTTGCAAACTTCGCCCGATTATGAGGAACTCCGGTGGTGGGATCATGTAAACTTCTTCTTGAAGATCACCATTCAAGAAGGCATTTTTGACATCCAATTGAGATATGTGCCATTTTTCGGACGGAAAAAAAGAACAAGAGTACGAACGGTAGTCATCTTTGCAATAGGGGCAAATGTTTCCTCATAATCCATACCATCTTTTGTTGTGAATAACCTTTAGCAACCAATCGTGCTTTATATCGCTCAATGAACCATCGACTTGGTTTTAATTTTATAAACCAACGCGAACCAATTGCCCGTTTACCAGGTGGTAAAGATACCAAATCCCAGTGTTTGTTTTATGCAAAGCGTAAAGTTCTCGGTCATAGCATCTTTGCCATAAAGGATCGAAAGAATCGCCTCTTTATAGGAGTGTGGTTTGAAATTTTGTGAATAGAGGACAAAAATGAAGCAAAGGCGGGAGAATAAGAGGAATAAACAAAGTCAGGTAACTGAGTGGACTTACGTGTACGTTGGGGATATCGAGGAGGCAAAGGATCCACAATTTCAGGAAGCGATTGGGGTGCCGTAGGCGCAGACGGAGCAATAGTATCGACGCCAGTCTCTATCTGTATTATCCGAGAATGGATCAATATGAACAAGATCTGTTTTGGAGATCTTTATGGGGACTTGAGGGAATAGAGAAGAATGGAATATGCTCAAGAAAAAAATACATGACGAGACACATATAATTTTTGAGCAACGGGATCAAAGCAACGGTATCCTTCCGACCGTCTCCATATCCTAAGAAAACACAAATAGCTGATCGAGAAGATAATTTGCTACGTTCAACATGAGGACGAAGGACAAAACATGCACAACCAAAGACTCGTAAAGACGAATAACTAGGGGTGGAACCATAAAGTCTCTGAAATGGTGATAAATCAGATGTAATGGATGATGGAATCCTATTTATACAATGGGCGGTAAGCACGGCTTCCCCCCTAATTCACTTGGGAACCGAACTAGATAGTAAAAGTGAAGCGGCGGTTTCAATGATATGCCATGTTTTCAAAGAATACCATTTTGTTCGGGAGTATACGTGCAAGAAGTTTGATGTAAAGTCCCATCTAAAGCGAGCAATTCACGAAAATTATTAGATGTGTACTCCCCACCCAAGTCACATCTAAAGCATTTTATGATAGCAGAGAATTGAGTTTTTACAAAGGCTCGAAATGAAGTATATATGCTCAGAAAATCAGAACGATGCTTCATAAAATAAACCCAACAATAACGAGAATAATCATCAATAAAAGAGACATAATATCGAGAACCCCCTTTGTGGAAATGGGAGCAGTCCCCACACATCGAATGAACTAAATCAAATGGCGCATAGAAGAAGAAACACTCCGATTAAAAGGTAAAGCGGAAAATTTTGCGATTTACAACCACTACATTGAAATATCATGAGATGACAATTTTCCTAATGAACCCGTAGAAGCAAAAATCTTAAACGTGAAGACGAAACATGACCCAAACGAGAATGCCACAAATAAAAGCTAGGCGATGAAGGACTCAAACGAAAAGAAGACAAATCAACAGTAGAAGGCTGCGATAGAGGTACTCCGAGCTCATCCAAAATGTATAACTCTCGTGCCTACGGCTTTGTCCCAATCGAAAGGGAATGTGGATCCCGCACACAACAAAAGTAGAAAGAGAATGATACTAAGTAACTGAATCACACAATTGGCTAACGAAACAAGATTTAATGTAAGTTTGGGAATATGGTAAACATGTGGAAGAGGCAGATGAGGTGTGGCTCAGATCAATTCTGCTAAGGGTAACAAAGTACCATCGGTGAATAACAACGAAGTCTCAGCATGTGTGGGTGAAATGGAATTAAAACATGATATATCGGGGGACATATGATGAAAAGCTCGAATTTAATACCCAAATAGAGGAAGATATACCGCGAGCTCGGAGTTGACAAACCCGAGGGACAAAGCATGAGATGAGGCAAGAAATTTCGAAATTGTTCGGCAATTGTATCCATAGAAGAGGCGGCGGAGGTAAGAGTTCGGACGTCTGAGAATCGATGAGGGTACAGTCAAAGAATACGAGTCGGTGGGGGCGGCCTAAAAACACGTTGATTTGGATGGACAAAGCGATGTTGGGGAGGTCGTGGATTTTTCTCGTTGAAAACGTTGTTGGCCACCTTTATTCAACTCGGGACATTGAGCCTTCCAATGTCCTGGTTGTTTCTGATAACTACACTCATTATCGGCAACTTTTGGGTGCCGAAAGGAACGAGAAGATGGACGATGGGGCGCGGCAAAGAAGAACGGATGAAGTAGGAGCAGGGAAGAACTCATTTCCTGCACGAGACTTTAGGGCGTAATTCCTCGCTAACAATTCACTTACAACAGAATCAACAGATGGTAGAGGAATACGGTGCAATATATTCCCACGAAGAGACTCAAAATCATCCCGAAGAGCCATCAAAAACTGAACCAATCGTTGCTCATCTCTACGGGCAATATAGGGGGCAAAGACGAAGTTCAATAGATTCGATGGTGGCTAATTGATCCTAAAGATCGATCATAGCGAGAATAAAATTCTGGGACAGTCATATTTTTCTCTTCAAGAGATCGAATGTCTATTTCCAATCGGTAATCTTGTTTAGCAAAATTCGATTGAGTATACAACCGTTCCAAGTGATCCCAAACTTCTTTAGCGAGATCATATTTAGCCAATTGCATACCAATAGAGTTCTCCTGCACGAATTGTTAACCCAAGTAATAATTTTGAATTGTTCACTTCCCAAACCTCTAATTCCATGACATATTTAGTATTATCTTTCTCAACAGGATGTTTTTGTATTCGTAAATATAACTCCACAATTTTTTCCTCTCAAAAAATTTCTCATGACATAACTCAATATGAATAATTCTTTCCATTCAAACGTACACTAATCGACCAGATCTAACGAATCATCTCTTTCGGCCGTAATTAAGGAAATAAACACAAACACCAACCAACAACAAGATAGATCGATACAAATATCCAACAAGTCAAGCAAATCTACCAACAAAACCTCTGCAAATATCGATTCTTGAAACTAAAAGATGAGGGCAAACCCAACAAGTGCTAACAAATCGAAAATCGAATGAAAACAACACAAAGGCGCAACATACTTTGTGTTTGGGTACACCCACCGTGAGTCAGTACACCCACCGGAAAAAAAAATCGGGGCTCCGCCTGAACCCCCGAGCGAGGCGCGTCGCCCTCCTGCAACCTCCCAGCCAACTCACCGCGGTGAGTTGGATCCGCGAAGTCGAGATTGCTATTGAACCAAGCTCTTGATACCATGTTAGATTAATTTGTGTACATAATTATAGTAGAATTTTGGGAAGAGAATTTCATAGATGAACTTGCAAGAATGACAAGTCTTTTAATGATACAATGAAGACAACTCAATTGAAATGGGGAGGCTACTACATATATAGATAAAACCCTAGCTAACAACTAAGAATGGAAAATACAAAACTACCCCTATAACATAAATAACAATATAACTCTAACAGGAACCACATCAAAAGGCAAAGCAAAAATGAAAAGAGAAAGAACATGGGTATTTTTTAAGTTTTCTTATATTTAATCTTAGGGATAATTACAAAAACACCCATGAGGTTTGGGCTGAATATGAAAAAACCCATTAGGTTTGGGCTGAATATCGTTGATCAATATCTAATTACTCCAATTTAAGAAAAACAATATTTGGGACAATTCAAACTCATTTTATGAGCCGCTTACTGATGCACGTACATGAAATACTATAAGTAAGTTACCGTTCTAAGTCTACAGTGAATTGGAATACAATTATATTGGATAATTATCAATATATAATATTTTATCTTATTGTACCACCGTATTTGAATAGAAATACTGGTGTAATAAACCGATTGAGTCAATTCGTTTAAGGCTAATTGTAATGTCTTGTTGAACTTTTGTGTTTAAACTTAATTTAGTTATTAAATGAGACAAATTTTCATTAGAGCACAAGCTCACCAAGTCATCCTAAAATCAAATAATAATAGGAGGAGTAACTCACTTGCTTTATAAATAAGACTTTCTTTCTTTAATTAATCAATGTGAAATTAATCAATGTGGAACAACTCACAACTCATAAGTGACATATTTCAACAGTTTCACAAACAAAATCTTAAGTTGTCTACAATTTAACACCAATATTCCATATGTAAAAACAAATTAATAAGATATTTTGTGATGAGTGTTACTAATTTTACCGCTACCATTTCAATGGAACTTTTATATAGGGAATTATTCACATAGTATAACATCTTTCTGTCGGGCACATTAATGCAAAATTAATCACAAACGACTGGCAATGCAAATAGAGATGACATTTCATAGTCAAGACAGAAAAAAAAACAGAACATAATAATCCAACTGATCATGAAAACTCAAAACGACAAACAGATTATAGCCACAATCCATACATACTACTTAGTACGTACTAATAGAAGCCATTCATTCCTTCACTTTCTACCGTTGAGGAAAACACGTGTAAGAACATTCTTTGTCTCCAGAGAAGCCTTCAACAACTTCACAGCCTACAAACAAATTAAATAATTCCACAATTATGTTAGTTTATATTCAAATACAAGCATATTTGAAAATATAGAAAGTAAATATGAAGTGGTACCTCATCCATTCCCAAATTGACCACTTTTTCCTCCAATGCACCAACTTCCTTAACATTAAACTTGTTCAGCAAAGTTAAGCTCGAAATAGTAGACAATGGCGACACAACCAAATCATCCATGACCATATAAGTCACCACCCCCTTCACAAATCCACCTTCACCAGAAGCTTCCTCTCTCGGAGGAGGAGCCACATATTCCATAATCGTGTTCATATTCCTGTTACAATGTGGGCAAATCGTGCTTGGATCAAAAGAAACGTAATTTGCCCCATGATTGCATCTATAGAACTTCCTTTCAGTGGGCGCATCATCGAGAAGAAGCAGAGGAACAGAGGAACCAGTAACTGGAGAAACAGGTTTCAAAAGGGTATTCTTAGTCTTGTTTGGTTGTATGTAGGACTCATTCAGATTTTCTATGCTTTGGTACAAGTTTGCCAATGAGCCCACCATTCCTTGTTTTCCCAGCAGAGAAATGAGCTTAGCCACGGGCAAAGAGAGTATGTAAAATAGAAATCCACACATTCTTTGCCAGCCTCCGCAAACAGGACCCGTTTGGATTGAGTATCAATCAGGAGTTTCATGCTTACTGAGGATTTCGCCATACTTGAGAAAATGTTTGTAACTCTTCTGTAAGTTGATCAATTCTAGTGACTAACGAGTATGTGCTTATATAGGACAGAGTTTTGATTCAAATGATTAATTTCATAGTCTTCATTCTCTTTGGCGTTTGAAGTATCCAAGATTAACACATCTACATTTGTTGGCAATTTAATCTTTTCGTTTTGGCGTTTGAAGTATCCAAGATTAATTAGCATGCACCAGGTTGTGCAATTAACGAGGAAAAGGGGTTAATTACATTGTCAGGCATCGAGTTGAAATCTCGTGGATTAATATCTAATTTCTCTCTCTCTCTCTCTCTCTCTCTCTCTCTCTCTCTCTCTCTCTCTCTCTCTCTCTCTCTCTCTCTCTCTCTCTCTCTCTCTCTCTCTCTCTCTCATAACTTCGAGTTTTAAGTATGACTATGCCTAAGAACAATGATTCCGGCCCTCATTACCACCAAGTACTGCTCACGGAGGATGTGAGATCGCCAATATTCAGTGGGTGACATACAACCAGGTCCTCTCAGGTAAAAAGAATAAGTATGATCGGTCCCCCTAAATCTAATCATAGTCGATCTCTCCCAAATCAAACTCACACGGATCTTTATTCAATATGAGGTCTCACCAATCCTTCACTAATTTGCATATACCCCAAGGCATTTTGATGGTGAACCACAACCTCCACCCTACAAGAGACTTAAGTCCCTTGTAATAGCCAGGGCCGCTCCTAGTGTAAGTCGAGCAAGTCGGTCGACTCGAGGCACAAAAAAATTACATAATTTAGGGCTCAAATTTTTGTATACTTTTTATACACAGACATACCTAAAATAAATAAGATCATGAACAAAGTTTGAGTTTGGCACAGTGGTTAATACATTTCACCTTAAAAGTCTCTAAAAATAGAGACCTAGGATCGAATCATATTGAAAAAAAAAATACCCCACAAATGAAGGGCCCATATCCCCTTAGACCTTGTAGCCTTGTGATGAGAATCCAGTCACGAAGGATCCAGACAACACCAAATGCAAGTTATCTCGAGTTCTTGAAGACTATGTAATTGAGTTCTTGAGTTCTTGTATTTGTTTATCATAGATTAGTTGTTTATTTTCGTTATTTTAAGTCATTTGAGTGGCCAAGTTGATGTTAGAGGCCACGTATATTGAGTTAAGAGTCATGTTAGTTAGTCATGGGTCGAAAGGAAGCATTGACGATCGAAGAACAAGAGATTGTGTTCAAAAACGTCCAAGCGCGTCAACAATTTTCAGCACTGGCAGGGTTTAGTATTTTGGCCATAAATATCTCTAAAAAATTGATATTGAGGTAATTCAAGATGCTATGGAAAGCTAAGAGAAAGGGCTACAACTTTCATGAAGACCCCAGGAGCTAATTCGGACTCGACCGGATGAAACAGAGGCCAACACGGCCCGACCGTGTTGACAAGCACGGCCGTGCTCTGCAGCAACTCGATTTTTGGCTCCCGAATACAGCAGGGAAAATGGCCTGGCCGTGTCCCACGACACGGCCGTGTTAGAGGGCGCATTTTTTAGTTTTGACTAGTTTTTATTTCTTTTTTCGATTTTTAAGTTGTTTCCTAGTTGGTTTAGGGTTTGTTTTGGTCTAGGGTTTGTTTTAAGTCGTCTATATAAGGCAAACACTTGTTTATTTTTCACAAGAACTTTGATTATTGAATATTGAATTGAGATTTTCTCTCCAACCCTTTGGTTTTTTTCCAAGAGCTTCAAGATTGTTCATCTTGTTGCGATTACCGACTTATCAAGCGAACTTACACATTCGTTTGTGGCGTCTACGCATACCAAGGTTCTTGCTTTTCTAAGCAACGGGTCGAGGTTTCCACCAATCTTAACCGAACTAGTGAAGATCTTGGGTTAACAACATATTGTTTTTGGGTCGTTGATAAGTGTGAATTTTGCATGTGTTTCGATGTGTATTTCGAGCTATAATGATAAGTAAACATGCATATACTCGCGTTAAATGTTACATATTCACTCCTTGTGGAAAAGATATTACACTTTGCTTATTTTGTAGGAATTTCATGATATTTGAAGCTAATTGAATAAGAATACGAGGAAAGCAAAGTGGAAACACGGAGAATTGAGTGGATATACGAGAAGCTTTGAAGCCTAAAAGAGCGAAAGTTGAGCGTTCACGGAAGAAACAGGGGCACACGGGTTGGGCGTGCCTCAAGACACCACCCGTGCACCCCTGTATAAGGTTGATTGAAGTTGCAGCATGGCGCACGGGTAGCCCATGCATGGGCGCACCACCCGTGCGCCCTACAGAGAGTCAGGATATCTCACCGGAGTGGCGCACGGGTAGGCCGTGCGCGCCGACGCACACCCGTGCGCCTACTACAGAGAGTTGGGGTATTCCAAAGGGTGGCGCACGACCGTGCTTGTCTGCTACTGAATTCCATGATCTTGCATTAAGCCCTAAACATGATGGGGAGTATAAAAAGGCTTTTTGGGGGCACACAAGAGGAATCGAGACATATTTTGGGATCTACAACACAAGACAATGGTCTATTCTTGGAAGAAGACATCAAGGAGACAATCGGGTTGCATCGGAGCTTAGGAACGGAGATATATCGAGAGATTGTCGACTTTCCTAAGTTTTTTGCCTCTCTTTTAGTTTCAATATTTCATTTTAGTTGTAATGGCTTTGAACAATTTGTTTATGAGTTGTTTAGAAATCATGTGTAGCTAAACTCTTGAGATTTCCGGGTTTTGGAAGTAGATTAATGAACTCTTGTTGGATGTTTTAATCTTAGTTGAAGTTATTATCTTAAAGCCTATTTGAGTATTTTGAGCTTATTCTTGTTTTATCACTTGATCAATGATTTAACTTGTTTGATATATTGATTCATAATTCGAGAGATGAGTTTCAATATTAGATCTTGAATACTCGACACAAATATTTGCATGAATCGAGAGGTTTGTAGATGTTTGTGAGGATATTTGATCTTTTACACTTTTGGGAGTTGAATGCTTCATGTTGAGTAGAGATGCTAGCATAAGTATTTCAATCTACATTTTATATGCATCTCGAGAGAGAGGATAAAATAGTTTTGTGATCGTCTTATAGAAATATTGATAATAACCTTGGCTTTGATTTAATCGGACAACAAGAGGATTATTAATCGAAACCTTAACTCGAAATCCATTCCATTATCTTGATACTTCTATCATTTGTATTATCTCTATCTTGTGTTTTAGTGATTTAAATTGTCTTAATCTCAATACAACAATCATCAAATTTCGATCGTCTAAATAAAAATAAGACTATCTTGGTTCAATACTTAGCATATTAATTTATTAGTCTCGTGGATACGACCTTGCTACCCTATTCTATAAACTACACCGTACACTTGCGGTGAAGCTAAAAATAAGCGAACAAGTTTTTGGCGCCGTTGCGGACTAATACAATTATTGGTGCTAATATTGCGATAGATAGAATTATTCTTAATTTAGACATTTTTCTTTATTATTTATTTATTTTTTTTTTTGTGTGACTTGAATTCCACATTATTTGACTTGTTTATTCTAGTTTGGTCCGGGTAGTATATGAACACGCGCTCTAAGCGGGGGACTTAATACCGCTTATACTAGGAAGTTGAGGCTTTCATGAGGAGGATCGTCTGCTACCACTAGACGAGCCGAAAGACAACACAATCCGATAATGGGGGATTTGAATGAGTTACCAATACCGCCAAATAATGGTGGAAATGAGTTACCGATCACGGTTCAACAAAGAAGCCATTCGTGATTACTTTCGACCACAAACGAATCGTAATTTACGGTGGTATTGCCCATATTCCCATCAATGCCAACAACTTCGAGCTCAAACCGCACTAATCAATATGGTGCAACAAAATCGATTTGGGGGTTTGCAAATGAAGATCCTAACTCTCACCTTGCGCATTTTATCCAAATATGCAATACGATCAAGATGAACTGAGTCTCGGATGACGCCATAAGAATGCGCCTGTTCCCATTCTCTTTACGGGATAAGCGAGAAATTGGTAGTGGTACTTTGCAGCGGTGTAAGCACATGGGACGAACCCGAGCCAAAAGTTCTTGTTTAAATTCTTTCCACCGAGCAAAACTTTGCGGCAAAAGCGAGATCACTCAATTCCGAACGATTCGACTCGAGCCTTTGTACGAGGCTTGGGAAAGGTTTCGGGATTTATTACGTAGATGTCCGCAACATGGGTTTCCGGAGGATCATGATTATGTTTCTTCTACAATGGTTTAATGGGACGACTAGAGCATTTGTAGATGCCCGCAATGGGAGGAGCATTGTTGGCAAGGTTTCCACAAGACGCCTTAAATCTTCTTGAGGAAATGGCCATGAACGTTACCAATGGCCATCCGAAAGATCCAATGTACAACGAGTAGCCGAAATCTCGATTCGGACCCTATCAAAACATTGTCGGCACAAGTAGCGGCTTTGACAACTCAATTGAATGTATTTACGAAGGGGCGGAAGCGGCACGAGCACGGGTAGCGAAGCTCTTCTATATCCGATGGAAGAGGTAAATTATGTGAATAACTTAGGAATTTCAACAATTTAGGAATAATTCAAACCCAACGCACTACCATCCAGGGTTGAGAAATCATGAAAATTTCTCCTATGCGAATACAAAGAATGTGTTACAACCTCCGGGCTTTAATGCTTCAAGTGGAGGCGGTAATGGAGGAGGCAAATCGTCGTTGGAAGATATACTCACCTCTTTCATAAATCAATCTAGTCTTCCATGAATGAGACGAGGAGCGCCTCGATAAGCAAGACCTTAGGATGGATAAGTTAGAACAACAAATGGTAAGCTCAATAAAGAACTGAAATTCAAATAGGTCAATTGGCCGCAATTGTGGGGAGTCAACATCAAAGGGTCAATTTCCAAGCAACACGGAGGTCAACCCGAGGGAACCATTGCAATGCTATCCATGTGTGGGGTGGAAAAGAAAATGAAGAATCTGAAAATGCTGATATTGATGTGATGTCAGAATCACGCGCGTCTCGTGTATCAATGCACGACCAAATCATGTGTGTTGTCGAGCCTACCATCCAAATTCAGGAAAATCACGGAAATGACGCTCAAGGCAATATGAAAGTTAAAGGAGGAACCGAGCAACAATTAGATAAGCAAAAAAGAGCTAAGAAACGTGAATCGTATCCTAACTCTAATTTGCTGAAATATAACATCCCTCTTCCCTTTCCCCGATTGTTTCACAAGACTAATCTGAATAATCAATTTGCTAAATTTGTGGGCATGTTTAAAAAATTGCACATTAATGTCCCTTTTGCAGAAGCAATGAAACATATGCCAAATTATGCAAAGTTTTTAGGGGAAACGATGTCCAACAAGAACAAATGGGCAGAGAATGGGATTGTCAACTTGACGGAAGAATGTAGCGCACTCATACAAAGGAAAATACCGCAAAAGCTGAAAGATCCGGGGAGTTTCACTATCCCTTGTACAATAGGCGATATTTTCTTTGATAATGTACTTTGTGATCTAGGATATAGTATTAATTTGATGCCGTCATTGTCCGTTCTCAGGAAGCTTGGACTCAGAGAAGTGAGACCATCCATGGTCACCCTACAACTCGCGGATAGATCACTCGTGCATCCAACGGGGATACTAGAAGATGTGCTCATAAAAGTCGATAGATTCATATTCCCCGTGGATTTTCTAGTGTTGGATATGAATGAGGATTGTGACGCTCCTCTTATACTTGGGCGTCCATTTTTGGCAACCGCGGAAGCATTAATAGATGTTAAGAAAGGGAAGCTTACATTACAAGTTGATGATGAGCGTATTTCATTTTCCGTTTTCCGGAATATGAAAGGACATGATGATCTTAATGGTTGTAAAACAAAAACAATTACTAATTCCTGTACTCAAGCCAATAGCTTGAATAATTGTGTGCATTTTAAAGATGATATGCAGGGATTATCAATGAAGAAGAAGGAAAGGCACAAAAAGCCTGAAGTTGAACCAAGAGCGTGCACGTACCATTCGCACGATGAAGAGGAGAACACATGGATAGTTGACGAGCATGAAAAACCTCCTTTAGTAATGATCAAGAGAGGTGTAAATCCAAGTGAGCGGGATTGGCATGGAAAACTGCACAATGAGGCGACAAGCCTCATTTCGCAAAGATCATAATCGGAATCAAAAGGCGTCAAGCTAAAGACGTTAAATATAGCGCTTGTTGGGAGGGCAACCCAACGGTTTTTCGTGTGATTTTCATTTTTGTGTGTGTTTAGTTTCACAGTTATGTGATTTGAGTGATTTGATTTGTGTAATTCTTTTAATGAGTGTGATTTGTGTGTTTTTGTTTCATTTTTGTGTGTTTCAAAAAAAAAAAAAAAAAAAACTCGAATCGAATTGTTGTACAAGTGCGCACGGGTAGCCGTGCGTTTGCGCACGACTCCGTGCGCCCTTCGAGAGTTGGGCAAATTTCAGGGGTGGCGCACGGGTAACCGTCGTCGATGCATGACCCGTGCGCCTTGCGAGAAGAAGGATAAATTGGACGGTTTTAAAAAACTGTTCTTCATTTCAAACCCTCAACTCGCGCGCCCTCTCGAATCCTCCCTAGTTTTCGAAAATTTCTCCTAGTTTTCACTTGAATTCATCTCGCATAACACCTCCCCATCACAATTGAGCTTCACTTTGCATCAAATTTGAATTTGCTTGAAGAATTGTGAACAAAAGGACCTAGGGTTCAAATCTTCCACTTCGAGTTTAACTTAGAGAATTCCGGTAAGAACACCGTTTCTCCTTGTTAATTCGTTGTTAATTATGTATTAAGGAGCATGGTAGGTGTGTAATTTGATATTTTTGCTATAAATGATGTGAATTATTCTTTGAGGCAAATTATCAAACACCTTGTGGGCTTGTATAATTGAGGAGATGTAGGGTGAATTGTTGATGAACAAGGCATGGCCAATGTTTATTTGAGCTAATATTTGTCGAGAATGGCCATAATTTTTGTTTGTTTGGGGTAGTTGATCGATCAAAGTGACTTGGGCATGTGAATTTACATCACTTAATATGTTAGCTTTACTTCCCTACTTTGTTGTTGCCATTGATGATATTGGGATGCTAATAGAATGTATTCCGGTATAAATTCCTTATGGCCGGCGAAGAAACCCCAGAGTGGAAGGAGACGTGCACGGGGGCAAGACAACGCGACGTGGCACCGCCGGAGGTCGACCAAAACGATCCCGAGAGGCATATGGGGTCAACTTGACAAATGCCGATGATCTTGAGCGATGGAATCGCTTGATCGGTCGCCAAATAGCTCCATCTCGCTACGCCGACAATGATTGTACCCAAACTTTGGGGATACATGAGGGACGTGTGGCGTCTTTTCGCCAAGGTAGGATGGACGAACTTCATGAGCCGAAGGTGGCCGACATTTAAAAAGTATACATTGGAGTTCTTGAGTACCGTAGAAGTACTCGGACAAGGCGGGACCTTCGAACCGTATATGATAAAATTTCAGTTGGGGAATGTTCGTAGACAACTCTCTATGACCCAATTGAACACCATTTTCGAGAGTCCCAACAAACGCTCGTACCCGCCCGATGCCCCATTATGATCAATACGACTTTGGAGAATGCTTGTGGAAACACCACAAACGGGGCCAATGTTGTATGTCGCGCGGACCGCAAAAGCCTCGATCAGGAATCCGTTTTCGGTATATACAACACGTGATCGCCTCCTCTGTGTTCGCCCGAGAAAACATTGGAGGGATGACGACTAAAGAACTCTATCTCCTCGGTGTATGGTCACAAACACCCCTACAACACCGCCGTTAATTTTGCCGAGCAAATTGACGATTAGCTAGGCGGGAAGGGTACGATTTCTATAGGGGCCTCATTACCCCTATGCCCGGCATTTCAATGTCGATTTTCGAGGCTTGAGCCTATCCCGGCAGCACTCGGGTTAATTTGGCATCGTTGCACCATATGAAGTTCATAGCGAATGAAGATAACATGATTGGTGCTTCTACAAAAGAAAGGTGCTTCATTTAGTTGCCTAACCCACCATACACCACCGTTGATACATTGATGGACACCACCAACTTCTTAATGAACTCGACGCACATAACCGAATTACAGAGGCTATAGAGTCAAGAAAGAGGCGCAGAGTTGAAGGTTTCTTGGATGAAGAAGATATGGTGGAGGAGGAGGATGAGATACATGGACGCGAAATGGGGATGGAACCTCATCATCCCCAAATTGGGTATGATATACCCGAGTCCTCACACGGAGGCGATTATCCTCGACATTCTCAAAGCGGAGATCGCCCGGTCCGTCTCACGATGGAGGACCCCATTGCGACGCCAATTTTCAAGACATGTTTTATGCGTTTGGGGAGAACTTGAGGCGGCAAGAAGAAGAGTTGAGGCGGCAAGGAGAGGATTTAAGGCAACATAGGGCTGATTTTTCGCGTTCGGCGAGCGATCGGAGCAGCGTTACGAGGAGACGTGGCAAGTGCTCCAATGACTACAAATGTGGCATATTTCTCAAGGCCACTTCCCACCACCGCCGCCATGCATGATGATTCGAGGGTATATCCCCACTTTTTGTTATTGAAATTCTATTTTTCCCCTTAGGACACTATAATTTCATTCAAGTTTGGGGAGAGATAGTATTTTAATATATGAAAAGTGTGGATACAAAAAAAATAAAAAAAAAAATTGTATTTTTGTGTGTTTTCATATAGTTGCATGTAGAGCATTTTAGATTGCATTTGCATTAGAGCATGTTTATAGCTTTAGCACGTCTATTGCTTTAGTAGTGGTTAGAGAGTGTGTTGACCAAGCATGTGCAACTTGTTGTTTGTGTGTTGATTGAGAATTCATATTGTTGGGATTGGATGCTGGTTATGGATTGATTGAGCCTTGAATAAATAACTTTGAGCATGTTGATATGAAAAATTTGGTGTGATGCTTTGAATTACATCTTGACTAACTTTGTGAGCTTTGAGCCTTTTCGCTTATATCTTGTGCGATCTTATTGTAATTTGAGTGTATCATTCATGTTGTTAGAATTCTAGAACTTGCTCTGCGGTATCTCTGTCAAGGTCACATGTTGTATGCGGTGTGAAAATGATCAAAGGCCATTTTTTTTGTTAGCCCTTCAAGCCTTTTGCTTACCTAATGATGATATTGAAATCCCTAGTTAGCCAACTTGAGCCTATTGCCTAATTTCTTGATAGCAACAATTCAAGCCTTAACTTGATATATTTGTTACCCTACACTTGAGCGTATAACATTGAGTAAAGGGAATGAATGAGGTTGAATGAGTTGGAATTGAAAAATTGGATAATTGTGCAAAATTGGTTGATGGGAACAAAAGAGGAAGAAAAGGAGGAGAAAAGAAATGTTGAAAATTCATAAAAGAGTCGAAAAAAAAAATCGATTTTATGATGTGAGTTTTCATTGAATGAACTTGGAGGCTAGGAATTGTAATGTGAGGTGATAATGTTTACAAAAAAAAAAGGGGATGGAGATAAGAAGAGTTGATGAAAATGAGAGAAGAATTTAGTAGCATATTGAGCTTTAATGTAGATGATTTATATGCTCATCGGTCTATACGCTCGAGTTTGAGTCACTCTATCCATATTTTCCTACCCTAACCAAAGAGCCTTCATTATAACCAAAAGAAAAAGTCCTTTTTGATTCACAAATTGCATACACTCTCGTGGCGGAGATATGAGACGAATTGCAAGCCTATGGTAATTTTGCGACATCGAATTGATTTGAGCGTAAACACGTCCTATAACCTCGTGAGATGAGAGTATACACTTAACTTTGAGAGTTGGATTGAGCATTTCACTTTGTCTTTATTTGAGGCGTGTTCTTTGATTAGATATTTGAGGCTTGATTGAGTTGTACTCGGCATTCATGACGAACAATTTGGATTTTCGTGTAGACTCTTGGTGTCTTATTTGTTATCTTTATCTCCTGTTATGCTTTATCGTGTTCTAAATATTGTTGATCGGGACGGTCAACAGTTTAAGTTTGGGGGATTTTGATAAGTGTGAATTTTGCATGTGTTTCGATGTGTATTTCGAGCTATAATGATAAGTAAACATGCATATACTCGCGTTAAATGTTACATATTCACTCCTTGTGGAAAAGATATTACACTTTGCTTATTTTGTAGGAATTTCATGATATTTGAAGCTAATTGAATAAGAATACGAGGAAAGCAAAGTGGAAACACGGAGAATTGAGTGGATATACGAGAAGTGAAGCCTAAAAGAGCGAAAGTTGAGCGTTCACGGAAGAAACATGGGGCACACGGGTTGGGCGTGCCTCAAGACACCACCCGTGCACCCCTGTAAAGGTTGAATTAAGTTGCCAGCATGGCGCACGGGTAGCCCATGCATGGGCGCACCACCCGTGCGCCCTGGGAGAGTCGGGATATCTCACCGGAGTGGCGCACGGGTAGGCCGTGCGCCGACGCACCACCCGTGCGCCCTACGAGAGTTGGGGTATTCCGGCGGGGGTGGCGCACGACCGTGCGTCTGTATTTGAATTCCATGATCTGCTGCATTAAGCCCTAAACATGATGGGGAGTATAAAAAGGCTTTTTGGGGGGCGCACACAAGAGGAATCAGACATATTTTGGGATCTACAACACAAGACAAGGGTCTATTCTTGGAAGAAGACATCAAGGAGACAATCGGGTTGCATCGGAGCTTAAGGAACGGAGATATATCGAGAGATTGTCGACTTTCCTAAGTTTTTCTTGCCTCTCTTTTAGTTTCAATCTTTCATTTTAGTTGTAATGGCTTTGAACAATTTGTTTATGAGTTGTTTAGAAATCATGTGTAGCTAAACTCTTGAGATTTCCGGGTTTTGGAAGTAGATTAATGAACTCTTGTTGGATGTTTTAATCTTAGTTGAAGTTATTATCTTAAAGCCTATTTGAGTATTTTGAGCTTATTCTTGTTTTATCACTTGATCAATGATTTAACTTGTTTGATATATTGATTCATAATTCGAGAGATGAGTTTCAATATTAGATCTTGAATACTCGACACAAATATTTGCATGAATCGAGAGGTTTGTAGATGTTTGTGAGGATATTTGATCTTTTACACTTTTGGGAGTTGAATGCTTCATGTTGAGTAGAGATGCTAGCATAAGTATTTCAATCTACATTTTATATGCATCTCGAGAGAGAGGATAAAATAGTTTTGTGATCGTCTTATAGAAATATTGATAATAACCTTGGCTTTGATTTAATCGGACAACAAGAGGATTATTAATCGAAACCTTAACTCGGAAATCCATTCCATTATCTTGATACTTCTATCATTTGTATTATCTCTATCTTGTGTTTTAGTGATTTAAATTGTCTTAATCTCAATACAACAATCATCAAATTTCGATCGTTTAAATAAAAATAAGACTATCTTGGTTCAATACTTAGCATATTAATTTATTAGTCTCCGTGGATACGACCTTGCTACCCTATTCTATAAACTACACCGTACACTTGCGGTGAAGCTAAAAATAAGGCGAACAGTCGTATGCACAATTGTTGTTGCGGTTCACATCACCTTGTTAGTTGATAATAATATATCACATTTAATTTTCCTTAAAGGCCTTAAATTAAATTTTCTCAAATGAAAGAGGCAAACAATAGAAAATAATGGGGCCCAAATTTTAAAGTTCGACTGAGGCCAAAAAATTGGTAGGATCAGCTCTGGTAATAGTCTGGGTTGATTTTCAATTGGAGAGATTCAAGGGCGGAGCCAGGAAAAAAAAATTGCATGGACCGATACATGAAAATCATATAAATTATAATTAATTTTTTTTAAAAAAATAATTATAGTGTAAAAAAAATTTAAGCCCCCCCCCCAACCCCAATCTCCGCCCTTGGAGAGATTGCAATTGGATAACACCAACTAAGATAAAATTTTATTGGGATGATTACAAAATAACCCTGAGGTTCTAGCTAATTACAAAAAAAAATAAGAAATTTTCGAAAATTGTAAAAATCCTCTTAAGGTTTGATTACCTCTTACATTTTTCCTTATGAGCAAAAAAATATTCCAAAAAACCCTGATGGTTATAAAAATATCATTACCCCTTAAATTTAAGACATAATCAAATTCGATGATTTTTTTTGTTGTTGAGATATGTCACTTGTGAGTTGTCCCACATGGATTGATTAAGGGAAGATAGTCCAATTTATAAGCCAAGTGAGCTACTCCTCCTATCACCAATTGGTTTTAGGATGGAACCTCACTTGGTGGGCTTGGACACTCTTCCCCATATGGGTGCACGCTTCATGTGTGGGACCGCACCAAGTCCCCCGAATTTAACATGGTATCAGAGCAGGCCCATGCTCGGCCCGAGGTGGGTCGTATCACATGATGTGATTGAGCATGGTGGATCCTGTGATGATAATTAAAAATGATTAATGAATTGATGAAGGACTCACAAGTGAGGGGGCGTGTTGAGATATGTCACTTGTGAGTTGTCCCACATGGATTGATTAAGGGAAGAGAGTCCAATTTATAAGCCAAGTGAGCTACTCCTCCTATCACCAATTGGTTTTAGGATGGAACCTCACTTGGTGGGCTTGGACACTCTTCCCCATATTGGGTACGCTTCATGTGTGGGACCGTACCAAGCCCCCCCGAATTTAACATTTGTAATTTTGAAAAATCTCTAGGTTCTTTTCTAATTAGTCCAAACTACAGGGGTGCTTTTGTAATTATCCCTTTTTTATTTTATGATACCATTATATAGAGATAGATGTAAAGGCATTAAAAGTCGACTCGATTTGAGGTTGCTTTGGATTTCTTATTGAACAAAGGAAAAATTGTCATTTTGATAACTATGGCTTCAATGTATTCAACTTCTCGTTGGCTGTTGAAGTATCCGAGATCAACATAGTTTTGTAGTGCACCTTAGGCAGACAGGAAAAGGTTTCATTCTCAAACAAGTAATGTTTTGGTTAATGGGATTTGAACTTGTAATAAATCATCTCCTGATCAGCCAGGTTCACCTCACTTGATACTCAAGAGACGTGTAATGAATTTTAATCGGGGTACTGATGGTACCAAGCATCAGAAATAAATGTGATAAAGTAAAACAAAATGAGAGTATAAAAGTGAGGAAAAGTAAAAATACAAGGAGCAAAGTGCTATTGAACAAGAGTATAGAGGGGTAAACTGGAATTTACCCAATTTTAATTACAAGTTTGCCATGAAAATAAATATAATAAAGTTGGGGAAAACTATTTTTATTAGTCTTGTAAGTTAGCCTACTTATATAGTCATTTTTTTTCCCTTTCAATTTTGAATTCAGAGATTTAAGCACGTGGCATGCTATAGCAATATCAGATACAGTTTATCAATTGGGCTGACTTGACATTCAATTTGGGAAGGCAAAAATTTATATAGGACCGTCTTACGGAATAAGATCCGTAAGACGGATCCTACCGCGACCCGCCCCAGTCCCAACCGGCGTTAATAGCTGTCAATTTAAAAAAAAAAATTGGCATTTAAGACTCCTAACACGTTGGGCCCAAACAGCCCCAGCCCAACCCGCCCGCCCAAGAGACCCAGCCCCAGTCGCACACTTAATCAAAAAATTAATGAATTTGCACCAGTTGATAATTGAACCCGGGTCTATACCAAGGCAAGGTGTTATTCTACCGCTAGACCACTACTATGTGGGTGTGAACTACTATAAATCAACGTGTGTTGTTTATTTCCCGCACCTTACATTCTTGTCATATATTTGTTCATTCGAAAAAGAGGGCGATTTGCGAAAAATCGGCATAATTTATTCACCCCCCGTCTAGATTATCGTAGCCACTTGGACTAACAAAGCGATTGCGACTGGGGTTGGGTCTCTTGGCGGGTGGGCGCGGGCGGGTTGGGCTGGGCTGTTGGGCCCGGCGTGTTAGGGTCTTAGATGCCAGTTTTTTTTAAAAAAATTAACAACTGTCAATGCGGTTGGAGTTGGGGCGGGTCGCGGTAGAATCCGTCTTACGGAATAGGATCCGTAAGACGGTCCTATACAAGTTTTTTCCTAAAACATTAGAGGTATTTTACATATTTCATGAGTAAAAATATAATTTACCCTAACAAAGTGGTATTCTAGTCCAATCAAAATTTAACAGAAACATTCATCCTTTTATATAGAAAAAAAAAAGGAAAAACTAGAATAAATACAACTAGATACAAACGTAATTATGTATATAATATAATATAGTTTAATTAAATACTGTACATAATATTATAATCAAATAGAATATATAATATAGATATAAATATAAATATAGATATAGAAATGTAATGCAATTTTTTAGCTTATCTGAAGATTATAAATCAACTTTGTATTAAGGGTGTAAAATAATTGAGTCGAGCCGAACATATAGTTTAATTTGAACCATTACCCAACTTCAAATATCATGTTTCAGCTTGGCATGATTATTAATCGAGTCGAGCTTGAGTGAGCTTTAGTTTATTTGAACACAAATCGATCTCAAGTATCTTGATATTTTTATACATTATGTTAATTATTTGCTAATTGAGTCGAGCTCAAGCCGAGCTTTGTGTTTTATTGAATGAAAATTTGTGGTCCAAGTTTGGTTCGTTATATTTACGAATGAGTTGAAGCGAGCTCGCTACAAGAAAAATGCAGATCAACAACATTGAATGTACAATGTTTTTTTGTAATTTATGTTGTCTTTTAATATATAACAACGGTGTTTTTGAAAACCGTTGTCTATTAGTGGATTTACCTAAAAATATATGTAGGTAAATATTAAGATTTAAGACAATTGTAAAATATAGTTAAAATCCTTGTAGGTAAATATTTACCATGTAGTTAAAATCCATGTAGGTAATATCATTGTAGGTAAATATTTACCAATAAAATCTAAAACTGTCAATAATTATCTACTAGTATTTCTTTCGGTAAATTTAAAAATTATTGGTGACATGTCGGTAATTGGTCGGTATAGTTTAATTGTCGGTACAGTTTGGGAAAAAAATTATATTTCTTATTATGTAGGTATTATGTAGGCAACTTTAAGATTTAGTGGCGATAATTTTTGTCAGTAAATTCTATCGATAAATTGGAATTTTCATGTAGTGAGATCTTGAGTCGAAAATCGAATAGTTTGGTTCGATTTAAGCCCCTAATTTCGATAGTATATGCAGATATCCTACAACTAAATACTTTAATTTACTTCTTCAAATGATTAAGTGTGTAGCATTTGTGCTAGATTGAAAGTGTGAATGATATTCCTCTACCATATTTTATTGTTAAGGAACTATTGTATAGGACATCATCCTTCGCATGTACTTCTCCAGTACAAGACCCTCTTTAAGTCACACATGCATACTCCGAATCACCCATAATACAACTATACAAGCGTGTAACATCATTTTTAGGGCACAATTCTGCAAATTATAAATTGACATGAGAATCACAACAGAAGCATAGAGCTGATAACATTTTATGGCAATAACTTGAACTCAGAGGTACATAAGAACTTCAGTACAAATTAAATAATCCCACCGAAAACTCAAACTACAAACAGATTAGCCATAATCCCTGTTACTTGTTGAAGCCATTCTTTCGCTGCTTCTTACCTTCCAGGAAGACATGGGTAAGAACATCCTCCTTTCTCTCCAGAGAAGCCCTCAACAACTTCACGGCCTACGGTAAATTAATTAAATTTTTACTATTGTGTCAGTGAGTAGCAAAGAGAGCTTAGCATACTTTATAATCAAATACAAGTCTATTTAGAAGTTGGTAAAGAAAATTGGGATAACTACAATTTACAAACTACCCCCCCCGGTTCAGGCCTGCTTACAAAAAAATCACTTGGAGGTTTGATTTCATCTTACATTTTTTCCCTTTATAAGCAAAAAATATTTTAGAAACCCTGGGACAATTATAAAAATATCACAGTTTCCCATTTAAATTTAAGACAAAATCAAACCAGATGACTTTTATTGTTGTAATTTTGAAACATCTCTGGGTTTTTTTGTAATAAACCAAAACCTCAGGGTGTTTTTGTAATTATCCCAAGATAAATATGATGTCATACCTCAGCCATTCCCAAATGTACCACCATTTCCTCCAATACACTCACGTCCTTAACATTAAATTTGTTGAGTAAAGTAATGCTCGAAATAGTAGACAATGGCATCACAACCAAATCATCCATAACCATATAAGTCACCACCCCCTTCACAAATCCACCTTCACTACTAGACATGACTTGTTGCACCCCAGGAGGAGCCACATACTTCATAAGTTGTTTCATAGTGCACATCCGGCAGGTTGGACAAATCGCGCGTGGATCGTCAGCAACGTAATAAGTTTCATCATCAATACAGAATGTGCACGTATAAAACTTTTTTTCGTTAAGTGCATCGTTGATGGCCAATAAAGGAACAGAGGAACCAGTAACTGGAGAAACAGGTTTCAGAAGGGTATTCTTAGTCTGGTTTGGTTGTATGTAGGACTCATTCAGATTTTCTATGCTTTGGTACAGGTTTGATAATGAGCCCACCATTCCTTCTTTTCCAAGCAGAGAAATGAGCTTAGCCACCGGCAAAGAGAGTATGTAAAATAGGAAATCCACACATTCTTTGCCAGCCTCCGCAAACAGGACCCTATTGGCTTGCTTATCAATCAGGAGCTTCAAGCTTACTGAGGATTTCGACATTATACACGTTAACGTAATTTAACCGATGTTATACTGACTATATATTGATAAGTATCTGTTTATATAGGGGTTAAGTTTTGATTTCCAAAAGTTTCAACAAAAAAAAATTATCTTTGGCTGTTGAGGTATCCTAGATTAACACAGTTGTGATGCACCGTATCTTTACCCAGGAAAAAGTAGTACATTGTCAGAGAAACAATATTTGGGGTTAACTTGTAATAAATCAGATAATTAATTCTCTTGACTTGATGATACTCAAGAGACATGGAATACAATAAGGTATGTTCTGAAATCTGGCACAGGTTATACATATGTGTTCCTTACTCTAAAGGTACAAAGGAGTAATATAATTTAATTTAGGGATAATTACAAAAACACCCCTGAGGTTTGGGTTAATTATAAAAAAAAAACCAAACATGTATTAAAATTACAAAAAACCCCTTCAGGTTTCTTTTTGTCTCAAGGGTTTTTTGTAATTTTCAAAGAACTCTGGGTTTTTTTGTAATTAGCCCAAACCTTAGGGGTTTCTTTGTAATTATCCCTATAATTTAATTTACCCTAAAGGTCATCCTGATCTCCTCATTTTGACATTGATCGGTCTTTCCTTGTACGACTGAATCTTTTCAGCTGCTCTACGTGATGGTCTGCCAATCGACGTTCTTCGTGCTTCAACTTCCAATTTAGAGACGCTAATACCATCGGTTAATACTCCTCCTGCTGGTGAAGTTAGAAATTCCGGCCCAGCTTCATGGGTTGGTGCGTTTGAGGGCAGAACAATTGGAAACTTGGCATCATCGATCTCAAACAAATTGTCTGTTGGTTCCTCGTGTCTGATTCTCGAACTAGCAGATTGCCTTCTCAGACACCGTCTAAGGAAATTACCAATAGATGTTAGCGATCGGACACAGGAGATAACAATGTTTTGGTTTATGAATGATATCTACAACATGAAAGTCACCATATTACTGGGATAATTAAAAAAAAAAACTCAGGTTCGGGCTAATTACAAAAAAACCTAGAGAGTCTTGAAAATTGCAAAGAACTCCTTGAGGTTTGATTTTGTCTTACATTGGCGGTTGACCCCCTTCATTGCCAAAAAAAACATTACAAATACCTCTTGATATTATAGAAATACTCGAGTTACTCCCTCAAATTTATGACAAAATAAAATGTTTTTTCTTGTAATTATCCCTAATACCGAGGAAAGATTGACGAGAACGATTGTGATGGTTACAATAAATAGGAGTAAGAGCTAAAGAAGAAAAAAAGAAACTTTAACAGGCATGCCATGGTGTAAGAGATGGCGCTGTGTAATATACATATGTAAATAATAGATACAATGAGATGTAAACCTTTTGCTTACTACAGCCTCCTTTTCAGCATGCTGGTGACTTATCGACGAACTGCCCAAAGCTGCATATCGCATAGTAACACTGGTTACTAACTACAGACAACAAAGTTCATAAAATTGAAAAAGCAGCACTTTGCCAGGGATTTACATCGGCTTCTGGATAGACGACGCCTCCCCGGTTCCTTAGTGACCACCTCTGGTTCCTTCAGACCAAGTGAGTACGAAGAATCAGTGAGCATAAAAACAGTGTCCTTTTTTCCCCACTATAAAAACCAAATAACAGCCATTATGAAAACTCAGCTATCAAACCTGAAATTCAGTTGTCTGAACGTTCGCTTCGGCTTTGCCCTGAGGAAGTCAGAGGCTCGTTAGTAAATTGTATAGACCTAATAATGAAATCAAAACTGCGCAATGTTAAGTTATGCAGGACTTATTGTGCCTTATATATGGTGAACATTTCTGATATCAACTCATCTTTGTGTTCTCACTTTCAGAATTTTTATCCATTGGGCTTGTGCAGCAAAGTTTATGTTACAATATATTTCAAATATGTTATTAGCACCAATTTGACCTTTTCACCAATCTGGAGTTATTTGAAACCCTTAATTAGCTGTGAATCCTTCTGTTAATTCCAATCCCACTATCCATGTGCAAACAAAGATTCTATAGACAATAACTATTAGCTACCTAATTTTTCTGAGGTTGGCAAATATTTACCAGCAAATAATTGGTCGAAAAAATAGTTTTTTTCGGCCTAGAAGCCGAGAATCACTTTTTTTTTTTAGAGTTTGCAAACACTCCCATAGTAAAAAACAGAACAATTTAGGAAACTAGTTCCTTGAATCGAGAGCAAGTCAAACCACAGTCGTAAAACTAACTTCTAAGTACATAATTACAAAATAATTCTAAATAACAGTCGATTATAATCCATGATTTGGATTAGGAATGAGCTTACCTTCATTTGTGACTTCTTTGTTTTAAGAAGTGCTTCTTTACAGGCTACCTCATGATGTAATGCTTTCAACTGTAAAGATAAAAATTGATTGGATTGTAAGAGACGGGTGAAAGCTACGGACGGCACCATTAACAACACATAATCAAATTTCCAAAATAAATTGAGCATTCTCATAACGCTTACCCTTTCTTTGCCCATATTAAGTTCCTGCAAAAGCAAATGCATAACTTAGTAAAAATTATCGCATTATCCTCAACCCGATTCACCTCGGTCAAAAAACATTAGCGGAAAAAACTAACCGCTAACATATGACTATTAGATTGAGCAAGGTTCCAATTTTGCAGCTGCATCTTCTGAAGACAGGTTCTCAAATTCTGAATCTCAATTCCACTCAATTCTATGATTTTACTACAAAATTCAGAAATTAAAAACATATTAAAAAAATCAAATCGGGTTGTGTTCATTTATACGAGCAGGCACGTACAGAAACACAACATAACTCAAAATACTTACTTTTTCTCTTGAATAAGCTTCACCAAAGCCATTTTTTCCTGTACCAGATTTAAGGGTGGTAGATCAGTGAAAGTCCTGACAAAATGTGAGACATAAAAAATTGGGATAACACAAAACAAAAAATATACCTTGACAAGATGGTCAATGTATTCCTTAGCAGAAGCATCATCAAGTGGAAAATTTTCCGGAGATTTATGCTGTGGCAAAGAATTAGTAATGTCTGAAAGCCTCCTTCTCACCATGCTTCCAAAGGAGGATCTTTTTGCCATTTTATCCCCTTTCATTTTATACGGTAAAAAACTGAATCCTACAAAATCCTCAGAATATATATATATATATATATATACACTCAAATTTCAAGAAACCAAGTGGATTGAATTTAGAAAGTGGGTTTTGCATAAATTTTCCCAACTGGAACATAAAATTCACACGCAGTTTAAAGTGTTTTCGTGCAAACGGAGTAGGGTGTGTGGTTAAATAGTAAACTTGAACAGGGACGCGGCAATGGAGGGAATTAGTGGTGTGGGGAGTGAAAAAGACGGAAATTTTAGAGAAAGCGAAATAGGAAAGAAAGAAAGCAAAAGAGGAAAGTTAGCATAAGAAGGTTTTCAAATTTCTCAAGGATCCAACGGGATTCCGAACCGAGGCTTCTGAAGGGTTTGAATTTTTACGAGCCTAATTTTTCCAAAGGTATGACTACCGAACCTGATTTTTGAATAGGCTCGGCAGGTTTGATTGGCAACTCCTTTTTTTTGTTTTTTCTTTGTTTATTGGCAACTTTTTTTTTTTTTCATTTTTCATCTCTTATTTCACCACACACATATTTACCATGTTTACTATTTTCAAATTGTGGGGTTTTAATATGTTAAATAGTATATACATGACAAATATTCGTACGGTGAAATATGAGATGAAACACGAATTTGGAATAAAAGATCCCAGGTTAACTCTATGGCTGCGAGAAAAAAAAAAACTTTCATATGGCACGAAAGGTCTAGTTTTATTGTTTTTCTTGTTACTAAGTTCATGTTTGGGGGTACTTCTGTAAAAGTCTATTTAGAAAATAAACTTCTTAGTAATTTAATTTTTAAAAAGTGTTTAATTCTAATTTCTATATAATGAACGTTTTGGAGAAACGACTTATCCAAAAGTTCATTCTAAATTAACTATCAAGTAATTATTATGAAAATAAACTTAGATCTAAAATTCATTTGAAAAGTGCTCACAAACAAACACTGGTGATACCAACTGCACATTCAAGCATTTGATAAAAACACTTTCCAAAGGTTTTAACTTATCTTAAACTTTTAATATTTTCTTATATTTTCTTATATTGAGATTTCTCTCCTACTTCGAGAGTTTTGAGTCTTTTCTCTCGTTCTTCGAGAGTTTTGTTTTCAATTTTTACGTACAATTCGAATTTCCATGGATCCAA
This sequence comes from Rehmannia glutinosa, assembly GCA_016081115.2. Taxonomy (NCBI): domain Eukaryota; kingdom Viridiplantae; phylum Streptophyta; class Magnoliopsida; order Lamiales; family Orobanchaceae; genus Rehmannia; species Rehmannia glutinosa. The sequence goes on along the minus strand of CM071936.1, from coordinate 9,667,323 downwards.
ATATTGCTGATTTATCCTTGCATGATGATGAAGACGAAGTTTTTATTTTGGATGAAGAAGAAGATGAGAATGCATCTAAAGATTTTGATCTTTGTTTCATTGGCCGTTTTCTCACAGATCGGAGTGTTAATGTAAATGTGATGAAAAATAGAATGGCGAGCATTTGGCGGCCGGTGAATGGTATAAACATCCGAGAAATAGGTGACCAACGTTTTGTGTTTCGTTTCTTCCATAGCTCTGATCTTAATAGAGTGTGGAATGGAGGCCCTTGGTTTTTTGATAACTACTTGCTCATACTACATCGATTAAAGGCTGGAGAAGTGCTATCTGGGATACCGCTTTATTTCGTAAATTTTTGGGTCCAAATTTATGATCTTCCGGTTGGTTTTATGAAGGAGAGTGTGGGTAAACAATTGGGGAATTTTGTTGGTAAATTTGTTGAATATGATGCTAACAATAATTCTGCTCTCCTAAGGAATTATATGAGAATAAAAGTGATGATTGATGTTAGACTGCCGATTAAGAGGTTTAAGAAGATCAAGACACAAAATGGTGGCTGGTCGGTGGTTAGCTTCAAGTATGAAAAGTTAGGAGTGTTCTGTTACATCTGTGGTATGATGGGCCATGGTGAACGATTCTGCAAGAAACGCCTATCGACGCCGGAGGAAGAGATACAAAAAGAGTGGGGTATGTGGTTGAAAGCTCCTAACAAGAAGCTTGCAAGCTTAGGAGGTGAAAAATGGCTACGAAGTGAAAATGATGATGGATGGACGGCTGAGCAGGGTGGTGGAGATAAGTTTCCGGCGGAAGAAGAGGGGATTAACAATTTTCCGATGGGAATGAATTCAAGGGCGGAAAATCTGGAACGAAGCGGTTACGGTGGGTCGGTTACGATGGCATTAACTGTTAAAAATAGTAACCGCTGCTTTAAAGATAAGGATCACCAGGAAGCGGGAATTTCAAGTTTAAAATTTTTTGTTGAAGATAAGGCAGAGGTATTGGGCTTGGAAGCGGGTGAAGACCGAAAAAGACGTAGAGGCCCAGATGGAAAGATGTCCCATCAAAATTTGGAAAGCCCATATGTTACTAATGAGGCTGAGGATGGTGAAAAGGTAGGTATGTTACGTGATATTACAAATTTCCCAACGGCGGGTTCTGGATTCTAGGCCCGCCGAGACCAATGAGTATTTTAAGTTGGAATTGCCAGGGACTGGGTCACCCCCGAGCAATTCCGATTATTCAGGAGCTTGTAAAAGCTCATAGACCTGATATTGTGTTTTTGTTCGAAACATTAGCACATTATAATAAAGTGGATGAAGTACGAAGACATATTGGTTTTGAAGGTCTGTTTGTGGTGGATAGACTGGGAAGGGGTGGTGGCATTTGTGTTCTCTGGAGAACAAAGAATTTGGTGACAATAAAAAATTTCTCGAATAATCATATTGATACTGAAGTGAATGACGACAAGTTGGGAGTTTGGAGATTGACGGGTTTCTATGGACTGCCGGAAAGATCAAATCGTAAAGCATCATGGAATCTACTTAGAAACCTTCATTCTATTTCGAGTATTCCTTGGTGTTGTGTGGGAGATTTTAATGATTTGCTCAATAATGAAGATAAGAAAGGAAGGGTGGAGCATCCTAGCTGGCTCTTACGGGGATTTCGAGAAGTGGTTTTGGATTGTAATTTATATGATTTACCATTAAAAGGTTATCCTTTTACGTGGAGTCGGGGTAAAGGTACCGAGAATGGTGTGGAAGAAAGGCTAGATCGTGCCTTGGTGTCAAATTCTTGGTTGAGATTTTTTCCGGATGCAGAATTGAAGAATCTTATTGCCCCAATGTCAGATCACTCGCCTATTATACTGCATACTAGAGTCCATAATAAGAGATGCGTCAGGCGGCAATTTCGATTTGAAAATCGATGGTTAGAAGAAGATGGATTGAATGATGTGGTTCAGGGAGCTTGGAATGACTCTATTGGGCAGACAGTTACACATCGTCTTAGCTCTTGTGCAAGCCTATTAAACGATTGGGGGAGGAAGCAGGATAAGAGGTTCAGAGATAACATTAAGGAATGCTTTAAACAGTTGGAGCAGCTTAGAGAAAAAGATGATTCTGTTAATAGGCGTTCGTATGAAGAAACTAGGATGAGGTTGGCATCATTATTGCAACAAGAAGAAAGGTATTGGAAGCAGAGATCTAAGGTTCACTGGTTGAAGGAAGGTGATGCCAATACAAAGTTCTTCCACAAGTCAGCTTCAGCCCGGAAAGAAAGAAACCAAATGACAAAGCTTCAAGATGAAAATGGGATGTGGCATGAGGAGATGACGAATATCTGTAGTTTGGTATCTGAATATTTTGAAAGGCTATTTAGGGAAAGGGATGGATTGGTGGATCATGTTATTGATGTTGTGGAAAGAAGTGTTACAGAAGAGCATAATAGGATTCTTACAAGTCCTTTCAGTTTAGAAGAGTTCACAAGAGCGATTAAGCAAATGCATCCGGATAAATCACCTGGGCCAGACGGGTTCAATCCAGCGTTTTATCAAAGGTTTTGGCCATTATTAGGGTATGATATTTTTAATGCGTGTATGAATTGGATTAATAATGGGGCTTTTCCTGAAGGACTTAATGATACAAATGTGGTTCTAATTCCGAAAGGTGAAAATCCAGCTACTTTGAAGGATTGGAGGCCTATATCACTTAGCAATGTGGTTTATAAAATCCTTGCTAAAGTGCTTGCCAACAGACTTAAAGGTGTGCTGCCATTTGTTATTGCAAATAATCAGTCAGCTTTTGTGCCGGGGAGGGCTATTCTGGATAATGTTCTGATTGCATTTGAGACTATACATAGTATGAAAAGAAGCTCACATCGTACAGTTGGGGATGTGGCGTTGAAGATTGATATTAGTAAGGCGTATGATAGTATCGATTGGAGATTTCTTAAAGCTATGATGATCAAATTGGGCTTTAATAGCCGATGGGTTGAATGGATTATGTTGTGTGTGTCGACTGTGAGATACTCTATTCGTGTCAATGATGAGCTAGTTGGGCCAATTATACCAGGAAGAGGGATTAGACAAGGAGATCCGTTGTCGCCTTACCTTTTCATTATCTGTGCGGAAGGTTTGTCAGTCTTATTAGAGATGCGGAGTCTAAAGGGCTTATTCATGGAGTTCGGGTCTGTAAGAGGGCTCCGACTATCTCTCATCTGTTTTTTTGCAGATGACAGTTTGCTATTTTTTAGAGCCTCGGTGGAGGAATGTCAAAAAATGAAAGATATATTGGAGTTGAATAAACAGGCATCTGGTCAAGATGTAAATTTTGGGAAATCTGGTATATTTTTCAGTAAGAATGTGGTGGATCAAACCAGGAATGATACGAGCAGGGTGCTGGGTGTTTGGAATAGTCTCAACACTGGTAAGTATCTTGGTCTCCCGTCTTTGATTGGTAGAAATAAAAGAGCTGTCTTCAATCACTTAAAAGATAGAATTTGGAAAAATATCCAGAACTGGAAAGGAAAGATGATTTCAAAAGCCGGAAAGGAGGTGTTAATTAAGGCTGTAGCACAAGCTATACCATCGTACTTTATGAGTATTTTCTTGCTACCTGATTCTATTATTAATGAGCTTGAGAAAATGATTAATTCATATTGGTGGGGATCGAAAAATAGCACAGATAAAGGTATAAACTGGATGAATTGGAAGAGAATTTGTGAAAGAAAAGAGAATGGTGGTTTGGGATTTAGAAATCTCATGTGCTTTAATATTGCATACTTGGGAAGCAGGGGTGGAAGTTTTTAACTGAGCCAAACACTTTGGTTAGTAGAGTTTTCAAAGCCAAATATTTCCCTAGAGGGGATTTTTTAAATGCAAAACTTGGTAGTAATCCTAGTTTTACATGGAGGAGTGTTTGGCATTCCCAGGTGATTCTTCGAAGAGGAGCGAGATGGAAGATTGGTAATGGGGCTGATGTTAAAGTATGGAATGAACCTTGGTTGAGAGATGAGAAAAACTTTTATGTGGAAACTCCAATTCGGTTGGGGTTACAAAACTTGAATGTGAATGATCTCTTTATTCCAGGTAGTAATCAGTGGGATGTGGAGTTGTTGGAGGAGCTATTTTGTGATAGAGATGTTAATCAAATATCTAATATCCCATTAAGTTCTGGTGCTCATAAGGATGTTAGGGTGTGGCATTTTGACAAAAAAGGAAATTATTCTGTGAAAAGTGGATATCGAGTTGCTGTTAAAAATCTCACAAAAAATTTTGCTCATATACCTGGATGTTGGAATAAACTGTGGAAGGCTGAGATTCCTTCAAAAATAAAACATTTTGTATGGAGAGCTGGAAGAGAGTGCCTCCCTACTAGGTTCAATTTGAGAAGGAAGCATATGATTGTGGATACAAATTGCATCTTCTGTAATAATGCAATTGAAAACACTTGGCATATTCTTGTATCTTGCAAATATGCAAGAGGAATGCTGGGAAATTGCAGGTTTGAGGATGGTGGTTGAAGCATGGGCTAGTAATTCAGAATCATTTGCTGAATTTCTAATGAAATGTTTGAATCATTCAGATCAGTTGCAGCAAAGTAAGTATCTGTCGGTTGCTTGGAGTATATGGAAACAAAGAAATAATGGATTGTGGAATCAAGTGTTTACAGCACCAAATAAGACGGTGTTCGAGGCCCTGAGTGTGTTGAGTGATTGGTGTGTTGTTAATATCCAAAAGAGGAGAGGTGCAACTGCTAACGTTGGTGAAGATTGGGTTGGTAGGTGGACTAGACCTGAATTCCCATATTTGAAGTGCAATGTCGATGCAGCAAATTCCCAGGAGCTAAACAAGACAGGTATAGGCATGGTGTTGAGAAATGATGCTGGTGAAGTTCTTGGGGCCAAAACTATGAATTTTGCAGGTGTATATCAAGTACGGGAAGCGGAAGCAATTGGTGTTAGGGAAGCACTATCATGGGTGTATAATCTGGGTTTTCGACGGGCTATTATCGAGACGGATGCCAAATATGTTGTCGACAACTTGAAATCGCCAAACGGTGGAAACTCGGAGTATGACGCTATTATTCAAGAATGTCGTATGTTATTGCATAGGGAACCAGACTTGTCGGTTTGCTTTGTTAGACGACAAGGAAATATGGTTGCACATGTTCTAGCAAAGAATTCTTTTTCTTATGTTAGTCCGAATGTGTGGACTGTCCCACCCCTATGTATTGTAAATCTCTTATCTGATGATATTGATAATCAATAATATGTTCTGTTTCTGTCAAAAAAAAAAAAAAAAACAAACACTGGTGATTGGGACCTACTTGGGCCGACCTTTTCGTGTGAGAGCCCAGTGAAAGAGAGGCTCAATGATGGCCCAAGCTAACAAAGGCCCAATTTCTAAGGATTGGGCCGACCTAATTAGATTGTATTCTTTCTCTAGAGCGATTCTGACTTGAGCGTTGGAGTGGGTACGCTGGAAAACCTTTTCGGCCCCCCTTCTAACGGTAGTTTTGCAGGTCTCAGGTCAAGCGCACATCGAAGGTTAGTTTTATTGAATGGTGGGCATTCTTGTACCGACCAACTGGACATATATTTGAACATGAAACTTTTTTTTTGGTTAAGAAGCTAATACAATATTGTCTAATATGTCGATGTCCTAGTCTATCCAAATTATCTTCTAATTACATTATGATTATAATATTTTTCTAAGTCATCTAATGAAAATGTTCATTTTTTATCTTTATGGTTAAGATATGACGTTTTTCTCAATTATCACTATGCTAATGTCATTGACCAACTCTTGAACTTTGTTACTTTGAAAATGATGAAATTATTTCTGAATCAGGGACTTCTAGCTATATTAAGAATAAGTCCATTATATCCCCTCAAAAAAAAAAAAAAGAATAGGTCCATTATATATTTAGATATATATAAGTCATCAATAAATCATCAACGCAAGCGTACAAGAGAGGAAAATGCCAAAATCTGATGTGTATGAAGAAGAGACAAATATCCATGGGATAAAAATAACATGCAAGCTTCCATGTGAATGACCTTCATATAAGCCAGTTCATGAACCAAATAATGCAATGACTATTCCTAATTGTGTCTACTCAAGCACATCCACAAATTGCATTGTTTTTGTTATAAAAAAAAAAAAGGGGGGAATGAAGAAAGTTCAGATTTTAAAGCATTAGATATATGAAGTGTTTACAATCACTAAAAATAAACACTACTTAGCTTTTGGTCGGAAAAAATCACTTTATAGTGTTTGCAAATGTCAATTTTTGTTTCTGATTCTGTTTCATTTAATAAAAATCTAAAAGTAAGGATATAAGTACTTTTAGATTTATGTTTCTACTTCTAGTTTGATTTTTACAAATAAATAAATTAATATTTTTTCAACTTTTTCACTAAACACTCGGAACGTCTGATTCTCAACTTCTGATTCTATTTTCGAACATTACTAATTTTTGATTCTCAATTACTTTTAGTTCTACTTCATTAAATCACTTCTTATAAAAGCAAGTTTTTGCAAACACTCTCATAGATTTCTAGCCCGCTTCCAAATTTTGCATAATTTATGTTCTAGGCATATACAATAACTCAATAAGGCAAACTGTAAATCAAATGGGAAAAATAAAGGGTTATTGATTTTTTAATACCGTACCTATAGGCACTTTGCTGATTTGGTACCTGACATTTCCGAGTTACCAATTTAGTACCCATACTTCACATTTCTTTATAAATTGGTACTCATTCACTTTTAAAGATGAAATTGCCCCCAATACTTTTTTTAATTTTTGTTAAAAAGTTAAAGTTTTAATTAGAATTAATAAATTTGAAAAATAAATTTAATTAAGAAATAATTTATTATTATTTGAATTAAATTATGAAATTCTCAATTGTAAAAGATAAAATAAAATAAATAATTTTTTTTTAAAATTTGATTAAAAACTAATTAAAAATTAATATATCAATAAAACATGCTATAATTTCCTATTTTACTATCTTAACTTTAATTATTAAATTATTTACTTTTCATTTTAATTTTTAAAATTAGTTAATTGAACTGATTTTTCTTTTCGATTAATTAAATTTTAAGTTATGTTTATTAATTTACTAATTTAATGTAATTAATTTTATTTTTTCTAAAAATTCATTAATATTTCAGAAACTTCTTTTTATTTTTTATTAATTAAATTAATTAAAATTTTAATTGATTTTGTAATTTAAATAAGTATACTCAAAAATTCATTTTGAGTATACTTATATTTTTGGGGGCATTTTCATCCTTAAAAGTAAATAAGTGTCAATTTATAAGAACATGTGAAGTATTGGTACTAAATTGGCAACTCGGAAAATGTAGGTACCAGACTAGCAATCAAACTAAATAACCCAAAAATAAAAGAGAGATATTTCTTATGAATACATTCATTTTATGATTGACAAAGTCATTTATGTCTCAGTTTCTTCATCTTCATCCCTAAACTTCTTGTAAATATCACTAAAAATAAGCACTACTTAGCTTTTGGTCGGACAAAAACCACTTTATAGTGTTTGCAAATGTCAACTTTTGTTTCCGATTCTGTTTCATTTAATCAAAATCTAAAAGTAAGGATATAGGTGCTTTTAGATTTTTGTTTCTACTTCTAGTTTAATTTTTACAAACAAATAAACATTTTTCCAACTTTTTCACTAAACACTCGGAACTTCTGATTCTCAAATTCTGATTATATTTTCAAATATTACCAACTTTTGATTTTCAATTACTTTTAGTTCTACTTCATTAAATCATTTCTTCTAAAAGCAAGTTTTTGCAAACACTCATAGACTTACAGCCTGCTTCCAAATTTGCCACAATTTCTGTTCTGGGCATATACAATAACTCAATAAGGCAAAGATCTAATCAAAATGGAAAAATAAGAGAGATATTTCCTCTCAATACATTCATTTCCTAATTGACAAAGCCATTTCTGTCTCAGTTTCCTCATCATCATCATCCCTAAACTTCTTGTAAATATCACCCTTATAAAACTCCCGTGTTCTAACAACTAAAATCAGCGAAACAAGCGCCCCAAAGAACGTAATCGATGCCAAAATAACGAAAGCCAACCGATAACACCGCGCGCCAATGCAAGTCAATTCTTTCACAGATGATCTTGTCATCCCTTTCTTAGCCAATTCCTTTAACGCCTCTCTATCATAAAGAGGCCCTGTAACCTTAACATTCAATATATAAGAACCAAGTGGGCTAGCCAATTGCCCACAATTGAACAATGTGGAGTAATACTTAAGCCCAAAAATCTCAGATATGATTGCAAAAATCAATGGCAATTGAGCTCCAAATGAAAACCCAATAATCACTGATGCAATATAAACCGAGCCCTGAAATGGGAATGCAATTAAAAGAAGGCCAATGCAGGATAAAAAAAGGACTAATGTCATCATAAGTGGCCTTGGGAATTTGTATTTAGCTAAAAGATTTTCAGACACAAATCCTGAGAATATCCTCCCGAAATAATTCCATATGCTTAGAAGTGAGACAAATGATTTTATGGTTTTTGTAGGGTACCCTAATGACTCCCCAATCTGTCCTAAATTATCCACAGCAGTTAAACTTGAACCCAATCCACAAAACGTAGCAAGAAATAAAACAAGCATATCAGTGCTTAATAGTGCTTGTAAAATAGTGTAATCTTGTCCCCTTTCTGGTTTATCGAATATTTTCTCGAAGCAAGACGGTGTCGTTTCTGGTTTTTTCTCTGGTTTCTCTACGGTAATTTGAGGTGCAGTAATGGGATTTTGATTTTTGTTTTGGTCTCTCCAAATTAACGATTCTTCTCTAATGGCGATAAATAAAGGCACAAACAGTAAAGCGCATACCACAGTAGCGCTTCCTGCATAAGCAGCCTGTGAGAAATTCACCACTTTCTCAAGTACAGTCATGACCATGATAAAAATCGCCAGCACGATAGAGACGTAGAGAAATTGGTAAAAAACGTTAACCTCGTTCGTCTGTCTAACGACTCTCATCGCACGAATTGTATACACGAAAACCACAGACAAAGCAGCTGGCAGCCACGCGATTAGAAGAATGAGGGCTTTTGAATCGTTTCCGTACACGGCTAGGTAAATCTGGGTCAAAATTGCGCCGCTCAATCCCGTGAAACCTTTCAGCAAACCCAACATAATTCCTCGGCTCTCCGGAAAATTCCTCACGGACGTGACGAGAGCACCTGTGTTGGCGAAGTTCTGAGAATTTGCTCCGAGGCAGATGTAAATGCACATCTGCCAGATTTGCGGTTTGGGGATTTTGGCGGTGACGGCTAGCCATATCATGAAATAGCCGGCGAAGTTCATGGCGGATCCGATTAGTAGCACGAACCACGTCGGGGTTATTTCGGCGATTAGGCCGGATAAAACGCCGACGTTTGCTCCGAGGTCTTTGAAGAACCCTAGGAGATTGAGCGTTGTCTGGTCGTAGCCGAGAGTGGATTTTATCTCCTTGGAGTAAACTCCGAAGAGGTAAGTTGCTCCGGCGCCTGCCATTACGAGGAACGAGGCGAAGAGAGAAAACCAACGGCCTCGGATTACGTGAACGGCGAAGCTCAGCCGCTGATTGCCGCCGCTGGCGGCGGTGGCGCCGCTGATTGTCACCATCTTTCCTCTTTCGAGCTGTAGAAAAGCTGAGATAGCTATATATAGAAATGGCTAGTGTTTTATAGTCATAAGATGCAGATTTTTTGCTTTTTTCCAGGAAATGAGAACGAAAAAAAGCACTATAAAATTTTAACAATCTTTCTATTCTTGTTGCACTTGTGGAGCCACTATTATCAAAGATTCAAGGAAAAATTATTTAAAAGTGTTCTAGTGTTCCATGTTACCTAGCTATTACAAATTTGGTTTTTGTCATCCTTTTTCCTTTTATAACTTTTCGGATTTGCGAGCACAATAGCTCTGGTATCTCATCTACTTTCAAGATAAATTGTGGGATATACACACACTAACTAGTATTATGATAGGATCTGATAATGTTTAATCATATCCTTCTAAGTAAATAGAACAATTATATTTCACCCTAAATCTAATTATAATTGATCTCTATTGGAATCGAACTCACATAGATATTATTTAATATGAGTTCTCGCCAAATTTTCGTCAACTCGCGTGTGTCTTGAACAATTTCTTAGATCCACATGTGATATCCTCATATCTTAATTCAAAAGAAAAAGTAATAGTTTTTTATAGCAATAATTGTGGACCTTTGGCTGTTTTGAAGAAGATAGAAGGGAAACAGAGAGGATAGTGTGAGACTGTGAGATCTCAGCCCACTTGCTCCACTTCTATATTTAAACTGAAAAGAACCTTACTATTATAATAATAGTACCAAGTTATGCCTTTCAAAAAAATAGTACCAAGTTATGATATAACTTGATTATTAAGAGTTCATTTTTGTCGTGTGGTTAAACCTCACAAGATGAGTCAATGATAGGGTGTATAGTTTACACATTGTTTCTTAAATTAAGTTAAACCTCCTAATTTCCCTTTAGAGCTAGTTTCTTTAAGAGGGCTACTATTCTTTTTTGTTTCATTCTATATTTAACGAGCATGATAGACTTGACTGTTTATTGGATGACACCCACTTGGGTGGTACCCAAGTGGATTTTTTGCTATTTAAGCAAAAATTCCACTATTGACAGAGTGCATAGTGATTTTAGAATATAATGATTTGTTTTGATTAAAACATGTAAAATACGAGCAAGTAGATAACTCTAGGTAATTTTCCCAAAATAAGAACATTTTGTACCTTGATTTTTATTCTTCGTCTTTTTCTATAGCGCTCCAATTAGTCTGTTTTTTACTTTCTGCTTCTTCCACCAATCCGTCGTGGTACTATTCGTTGCGTCCTTCTGACTGTGCTACTTTCCCGAAAATATGGATTATTCAGGTGATTTACAGAAGTAATTTGGACATTTGGTAGATATAGAAAATTTTATTGAAGAAATTTTTTTACAAGGATACAAGAGTTCTTTTCCATAATGGGAAGTTCCCTGAATTTCTACTTGCCCTTAGGCTTTTTAGCTATGCATATTGAAAGAAAACATACAAGATAGAATGTGTGTTTTTTTGCGTCATTCATGACGATTCTTCTTCAGGCCCACTCATATGGTAGGTGAGCTGTTAAAGTAGTGGTTCACATGTCTTTGTTCTCTTTAGAGCTGGTGGATAGTGAATCACTATCAGCATCTTCTTTTTCTTTATCATGTTTGCAAAAGTTGCATTCATGCCTTTGGAGTTTTCTGCGAAGTAGTTGACACGCAGAAGTAAGGGACCCGTTGCCCATGTGAATTTGTCCTTTGTTGAACTTTTCTTCGAACCAAAGGATAGTCTCAATATCTTTTTCAGAGATAATTTTCGGTGACCATGAGCACATGATGACCTTTTCCTTACAGTAATTAACTTTAATATTGCTTTCATCATTTAGTTTTAGCAATTTGTTAATTATTTTTTCAAGTCCTCTAATGCGAAGAGGAATGAGGTCTTGTCTTTGTACAAAGACTGTTGTTTCCATTTGTTCGGAAGGATGATAACTTGATTGTTCCCAAGCTATACCTATTTCGATATAGTGATAAGGACTCATAAATTGTCCTTCTTCATCCCAGTCGCATATTGTACTTGAGACACTTATAAAGATATTTCGATCCGCTTGTTTAAGGACCTTTGTTCTGAAAGTCTTAATAGCTTTCTTGAAATCTTCAGGGAATTCTTTAACCTCCAATAAATTGTTTGAAGGATTTATGTTTTTAACTAGTCCACAATTAAAAGCTTTGTAAACCAGTTCTGGATCGGCTCCTTCAATAAAATTGAAATAGCTGATATTTTTTTTATCAGTGGTAAAAAATCTTTCTTCAACTAGAGACTTTGTACCAGCTTTTCGTGCTTTGACAAAAATTTCAATAAAATGTCGATTTGAGAGATTAAACTTTTCTTTGTTTTCAAACTTGGTTATTTAAGAATTGAATAAATTCTTCCTAATGTTTTCATTTTTTCTGGAGATTTCTTAAGCGCATCAGAAAATATTTTTGGCTTAAGAGTCTCTTGTTCAGAAATGATTTCTAATGGTGCAGTACCAACAGCACTGGTAAAGTAATTAGCTTCATTTCTTGCTTCTGCAAAGGATTTGAATTTTTTATAGACAACATTAAATCCTTTTATTGCAAAAGAGGCTTTAGCCCAATATGTGTATATTCCAGGATTTGGTCCATTGAATACCACATAATAAAATTTTGGAGTTGGAATCTCCTCTTTCTCTTTCGAGAAAACTAAATCGTGAGATTTAGATTTTTGACTTGGGTGTTGAATCTCAATTCCAATGGAAGATGTTCCAGGACGTAACCCAGTAACAAAATCTTCTGGAGTAATAAGTTTTGTTGGAATAGCCAACTTTGGTGAGGTTTGTACCTCAGTTTTGCTTTTTCCCAAAGCAACAAGGATAATAGGATTTGTTGAGTCTTTACCAGAGACCTGTAGTTCCGGACTAGATTCATGATTTGTGATATTGCTACCGCAAGGTTCAGAATTAACCTTTTGTTCTGGCTCAAGTGAAGACTCGAGTAATTCCAGTTTTGCGCAGATAAACTGCAACTCGGTTTCAAGAACCTTCTTTTTGAGACGAAGCTGCCTGATTTCATCCATCTGCTATTTTTGAATAGTCAGTAGATTCTTGATAAGAACAGTTAGTTTATGGGTTCTTAGGCCCTAATTTATTTCCTCTAAATGGAATTGTTCCTGCAATCATGTAACAAATTCTCGGGTTAAACAATCAGCAATAACATTTTTATTGCCTGCAATGTGTTCTACCTCAAATTCATAATGTGAAAACCACATTTGCCATCTAACAAGTCTTCCTTGTTTGTAATCTCCTGTAATTTTTAATTTCAGGAAATATGTGAAGTTTTTATTGTCTGCAGACGAACAATAAACTTAACTAGAGTTAAATAAGCCGAGAATTTTTAATGACTCTCAAAGCGATAAATACTTCTTTTCATTGCTATGGTAATTTAGTTCTGCTTTGCTTTGAAGCTAGGAAGTATACCGCAAATTTTTCTTCTAAAGTATTTTGCATTTTAGCCTTTAATACTCCTCCCCAAAAGGAATCGAGGCATCTGTTTTTCGATGATCAATTGATCATCGGGATTAGGATGATAAAGTTTAGGAAATTGAACTAATTTCTTTTTATCTTCCCAATATAATCATGATCGAATTAGTCCAATTCCAAATATGAACATTTTTAAGTTTTGCTGCAAAGGCTTTCTTATCTCGCCTAATCTAGGAATATAACTTTCAAAGATAAGTTAAAACTCCTAAAAATCTCTCAAGTTGTTTTTGTCCCGCAAATGATCGGAAATTTATGCGGATGCTCCAAAATATGGTTTTGAGGACAATGTGTTCCTTCCTCAATTTCCAAACCTAAGAAATTAATCTTTATTTTAAACAATTGAGCTTTCTTTTTAGAAAGAATAATGCCTAATTGTTCTATTCTTTTTAACACAGTAGCAACATGTTTAAAGTGTTCATTTTCATTTATACTGAAAACAAGAATGTCATCAACATAAACACAACAAAATTTTTCAAAACCTCGTAATGCATTTTGCATATGTCTTTGAAAAATAGTCGGTGCTTGTTTTAATCCGAATGGAATGACGTTCCACTGGAAGAGTACATCTGGACAAGTAAAAGCTATTAGTGGTTTTGATTCTTCATCTAACAATACTTGCCAAAAGCCAGACTTACAATTAAATGAACTAAAAATCTTTTTCCCCCGAATGAGAGTTAATAGTTCATCTTTGTTAGGAAGGTTATGGCTATCTCCTATAGTAGCAGCATTGATTGCTTTATAGTTGACCACCATTCTCTTTTTTCCTCTTCTTTTTTCTGCCTCGTTTTCAACTAGGAAAGCTGGAGACATATGAGGAGATTTTCTAGGTGTGATAAGTTTTAACTCTAAGAGTTCACTTATCTGTTTGGTAAATTACTCTCTGTCCTTAGGACTATAGATCATGGGCTTAACCCTGACTATTTTCTTAGGATCTAAGAGTTTTATGGATGCTCTCATCCATTGTTTAGACTTAATCGGGTCTATAGGATTTTCAGAGAAAACTTTGTCAAGAAGTTGTTCTAAAATGCTATTTTTTTTTCAAATTTAAATCAAAAACTTTTTCTTCTTTAATATCATCTCCCCTTTTTTGAAAAATGTGGACTTCTTCTATTTTTTCGGGAGTAATATTTATAGCTTCAGGTTTTTGAGTTTTTGAATTCTTTTTCATAAACTCGAGAAAACCCGGTTTACCAATTGAGAAAGCTTTATTTACCTTAGCAATGATAATTGGCTCATTCTCAAGTGTAAAGCTTATTCTATCCGTGAATTGTATGAAAGGTTCATATAATTGACAGAAATTATTTCCAAGAATAAGGTCAATACCTAATTCTTGTTGATAAATGGCTGGAATATGAAATATTTCTCCTGCAATTCTAATTTTTATGTCTTTACAAACTTTATTGATTAGAATTGTTTCGCCATTTGCGACTTTTACCTTTATAGGGTAAGGTGCTTGTTCCCAATGTTCTTCAGGAATAACATATTTACTGGCTATACAAAGGCTAGCACCTGTATCTACATAACAATGTAAATTGATTAGCTTATAACTTGAGAAAATTTTAGTGACCTTTAATATAGATGCTATTTGGATTTGTACGGTTACCCATACAGTTTTGTTCCAAATCAGAATCTAAGTTTTCCCAAGAAATTTCTTCAATCTGAAGATTGTGATGAATCCTCTGAATTATTTCCATCAGATTCAATGATAGTTTCAAAGGTGAAAACTTCTGTTTCATTGTCAAAGAAATCTTCGACTGGTTCAAAATCTGGAAATGATTCAAGAATCTCACTTAGAAGTTTTACCTTATTAGGGTAATTTCTTCTATTAGGACATTCATTAGCATAGTGTCCTTGCTCATTGCAAATCCAACATCTGCAATTCTTTTTTCCTTTAGGACAAAATTTACTCTTGTCTTTAGAATCATTTTTAGGAATGACTTTCTTTCTAAAGTATTTCCGGATTTAAATGGTTTTCTTTTCTTTTTCCATTTATAATTTCTTTTGTATTTTTTCTTAAAATAACTTTTCTTTGGAACTATACAACCATAGGCTGTAGATTTTTCCTCTGTTAATTTATCACAACATTTTTTGTTAAAACGTTTTAAACTTTTTTGCTTACTAGAAAGCTCACAAATTGATGTAATTTCTTTTTGGCAATTAAATCGCAAAACCTAATGAAAACATTTTTACATCGTTGCTTGTTTTTCAAATTCTTGTAAAACTCTTTCTCCTATAATAGGGAGTTTTTTAATGTATTGTCTAACTAAAGACGGGTATTCATCCTGAGGAAGTTTATAAAGATTTTTCTCATAATCACAAGTGAAATCATCAAGTAAACAAATATCACAAAGTATCATATTTGCTAATCTGATTCATGCAATGTCTTACTCGATTAATTTCTCCTGAACGAGTTCAGTTGTTAAATTAATACCAAGGAACATAGTGTAAAAACTATTAATGACTTCTTCAAAAATCATATTAGAAGTTTTTTCTATTGTTATCCATGTGGTATTTTTTACCATAGATTGAGCAATACCTGTTGTTTTATGCTCCATAAGTAAAAGAAGAGTATTTGGTTCTTCATAAGCATCTGGATTGGTTTGGATAAGAAGACTAATATCTCTTGCCCATGCGTCAATTAAATTTCTTCTTTCAGATTCTTTGGTTACACAATCGATATTAAGTGTAGGAATTTGTCCTCCTTTTTGATCAGGAGTTTTGTTTTGCTCTTTTGGCCAATTAACACCTTCTGGTGTTTTTCTCTTTTTATCTCTTGAAGTAGATGCTTCTGCATCTTCTATTTTAGGTTGTCTATTCATCCTGAAATTTTCTAGAGGTTGATCTGGGTTTTCATCTTCACTGGTTTCTTGATCATTGTCGGTTTCCAGTTTCTTTCTTGATTTGAACAAAATATTTTTTTTTTCACTTTCAAGGCCAAAAATGTTTTGAGAAAAGGTTTTTCTTCAAGTTGTTGTATGATACCTGACTCATCAAAGGTCATTAATTTGACAAGTTCCTGAATTGGATCAAAACCATTGATTTCTTCTTGATTATCAAGAATATGTTCCCAAAAGTAGGTTTCAAGTTTTTCAGAAAAACTCATTTTTTAGGTTGAAAAGGCCAAGTCAAAGCATTTGGATTTCCTGATGAACCTAATTCAGCATTTCCAACAAGGTGATTTGGTGGTGAATATTTAAAACTAATTGTTTTTAATATATCTCCTTCAATATTATTTACTAAAGGATCTTGTTTTTCACAAATATAATTGTTTTTATCAATTTTATCAGAAATTTCCTGTATAATTTTACCAGCAACAATCTCAAGATGTCAGGTCTTAAAAGTTCTTCTTTCTTTTCAAAAGATTCAAATCTTTTTTCAAGATCTCTAATTTTAATGAGCGCAGTTTCTATCAAAGATTTAATCTCTGGAAGTGTCATATTCTGAAGAGTTATTAATTTCCAAGAACTTTCTTCATTTTTTCAAAATTTTCAGAGTATTGATCTATACGTTTAGACATAGATTTTAGGAGTTCTCTATTAGAGGGTTCTCCTAAATGTTTATGATGACTTAATGTTGGTTTAGAACCAATAAGTCGCTTTCCTTTAGCTATATCAATAGCCCAAGAATTTTCTATATGAGTGATTTCAGAAAACTTTGTTTCTTCAATCTTTCCAATATCAGAAAATACATCATCAATTTCAATGTATTCTTTTTTCTTATAGTCAATACTATGATGACTATTGGTTAGTGCATATCCTACAAGATTGGTTATCTTTGAATACTTATCCTTTGTCCATTAAATCTGATCTCTCAAATTTATGTATGAAACTTAAGACTTGATCTAAGTTCTTGGTTGTTAAACTCAATCCGAACTTAGGATAAACTGTGAACATAAATTTATTGTAAATTAAATTACCTTGAGCGACACCTAAGATGCAATCTTTTCATCTTAATTCGATTATCAATTAAGGCCATTTTTATGGGAGAATCTATTCCTTCTCTAAATTCAGTATTGATTAGTATTTTAATCGCTCCAAGATGTAAAACACTAATTTTCGTACGGATATCTATAGGAATACTGGCTAATTTATTGTTAATTTCTTCACGAGTAATTGGTGGTAAATAAACACCGATTGTATCGAAATATCAATATGCATTTCTTTACTAGAAACACAGTAAAAAATTTCATTTTTTCTTTTCAAAATGTTATTCATCATTTTAGGAATAAATTTTGGTAAGTTAAAAACTTGTTCTTTTTTCAGATCTAGCTGAGTGGCTGCAATCTTTGAAAGTTTTTCTTGTTTAAGATAATACTAGAGTAAAAACCTTCAGTATTTTCTTCAAAAATAATTTGTTGATCATCAGAAAAGTCTGATTGCTCAGATTTATCTTCTATTTCCATTAAGATTTCTTAGTTGATTAAGATAATCGTTAATGTTATTTATTCTTGTTATATAAATTTGAAGATCTTCTAACAAGGGATCACGTTCTCTTAATCGAGTACTTAGAATATTTTCGAAAGATCTGGCTTGTTCAATCAAATCACGTTTTTCTTCTTTTAGGAGTTCAATTTCCTTTTCAAGAGTTAAACGAGGCATGTTTTAAAAATTTATTTAAAACAAATAATTTATTTTAGAACCGTATACACGGCTCACGATACCAAGTTACCAAGTTTTGGCGGTGCGTTTTTAGCGGAAATTTTTGACGGAAACATGTCAAATAAGATTTTATAGAAAACATTTTTGTTTTTATTAAATGGTTTGCCCATATTAAAATGGGTTTGGCAAAAAAGGGGAAAAGTGACATGTATCACTTTTTGTATGGAGTTGAGCAGTACCCAGTTTGGTGGCATGAATTAAACCAGACTTGACTTATAAAGTAAGGGTTAAAAGATTTTCTCCCAAAGACATCAAGACAGACGGACAATATCCATTGAGTAGGCGTTGGACACTGCTGTACATACATTGTTTCAAAACTAGCAACAAATAATAGTAATACAGAGAAAATTTATAGTTTGTAATATTCAAGCTCGAGAACAAGTTTAATAAATGCTTAGTGACCTTTAACTGCATAACATTAAGAGGAGTTCTAGCTCAAGTTATTGCTTTTAAAACGCTAAATCACTTTAATTATTACTTTTACAAAATTATATGGGTTAAAGACACATCGCTATAAGATATGCATGCCTAAGTAGTTTGAACTCAAGAAGTACACGTTTTGTGAAATGCGTAATTGATACTTTAATTTGAAGAAATAGAAGGATCCAGTGTGAAAACGAAAAGGGGAATAATTAATACAGCGACTCCTAACTCCTTGGCACTGCCCAATTTGCCAAAAACACCCGTGATATTTGTTATGGTGGTGGGCATACCCACTAAAAAGTGGTTGTTCTATCAATCAAGAATTTGAATACTCCAGTCCAGTAGTTCACATGTTCGGTTTCTCTACTTCATTTTTTTTTTAAATAAATTGTGAGTATTAGTTGGAGGAAGAAAATAAATTTCAAAGAACTGAAAGATAATGAGTTTTAACTCTTCTTCTGGTCAACACTTACAAAGGGTGATTAATATCACTGGAACATTTCTCACAGATGCTTCCTCCGCTTCATTTGTTTCTATTCTAATCAAGAGAGTCATGTGTGAAGACTAGTGCAATTATCACTAAAATTTCTGGAAATATACATATATTTTGGGGATAATTACAATAAACTCCCTGAGATTCCGGCTAATTACAAAGAAACCCAGAGTTTTTTGAAAATTGCAAAAAAACCCTTGAGGTTGACTCTGTTTCACATTTCCCCCCTTCATAAATAAAAAATATTTCAAAAACCTCCCTAATACTCACACAAATATTATAATTACCCCCTTAAATTTAAGACAAAAGCAAACTTGAGGGGACTTTTTGTAATTTTGAAACATTTTTGGATTTTTTTTGTAATTAATCCAAACCTCATGGAGGTTTTTGTAATTATCCCTATATTTTGAGACAAATCTAAGGATAAGGTTCATTTTTGTGGTTCTAGTTTTCATCATTATGATTGGGGATATGCTTCTAATGAGAATGACTTGACTTAACCTCCAACCTTATAGGCGGTGTTTGCAAATACTAAAAGAAAAAAGTGATTCTTACTTTTTAGTTGAAAAAAAGTTATCATATTTTATTGTTTGTAAATATCAATTTTTATTTTTGATTCTACTATATTTAATTAAAATCTAAAAGTTGGGGTATTTCTAATTTTCGAAAAAGTGATTTTGGTACTTTTGTAAATAAGAATAATTTTGTTTTGACATCCTTGTCCTCAAAATTTTATCATAATCCAAAATTATTCTTTTTCTTCGTAAATACCCATGTCATTCGTTTATGGGTATTTTTAGTCTTTCTTTTCAAAAGCTAACTTGAAAGTATTTTTTTTTTTCAAACACTCAAACTCTTGTTTTTTCAATTTTTAGATTCTATATACGAACACTACCAACTCGATTCTTAACTATTTCTTATTCTACTACTATAAACCACTTCTTAATCTATACCTATACTCCCTATAAAAGTGTGAATCATTTTCTTAGTTTCTTGAAATTTTTGATTTGCCTAATATGACCCTACAACAAATATAATGGTCTAATTCTATTTTAAGGTCAAACTTGTAAATTGGATTTACTCAATAATTACAAATGGGAGTTACAAGCTTCACATTTAACTCCCATGTTGTAGATGGCACCGAATTGCATGCTATTTTCTTATCTTAAAATTTGACTTTTAAGGTATTTTTAGAAAATTATTACTCAATAATTAAAAAGAGGAGTTACAAAATGTTAAATGAATATCAAATTGCAAGGGCGTCTGCTCGAGAGGAATGACTCATCATAGAGTAATATTAATCACCAATTGTTTTTTTCTTAAAAGAAATTTGACTTTTAATGTATTTTTAGAAAATTCTTACTCAATAATTAAAAAGGGGAGTTACAAAATGTTAAATGAACATCAAATTGTAGGGCCGTATGCTGGAGGGGAATGACTCCTCATGATATTACTTTCAACTAGCAGTCCACCCGTGCGATGCACGAATAAAATATTAAGTAAATAAAATTTAAATATTTTTGTTATTTAAATTAATTAAAATATATAATAGAAAAAAATATTATTGGTTTCGAAATGATTGAAAATTAGTGGAACATTACAAAACAAATTGAATGAACATAATACGGAATAGAAAAATTATTATAAGTTTTGAAAAAAGTCTGTAAATATAACATGGTCGTTTGAATTTGTACGGTCACTCTCACTATCACTACCACATGTAAAGATTTTAAGACCCTTATGATTTGCAACTCTATAAAAAGCAACATACAATTGTGTGTGATTATAAATAGAAAATTTTAAAAAGACTCATACATTAGACAAAGACTGACTCTGACTCTTATTAATTGACATTCCATAAAATACCATCTACATAAGTTGTCGTCGATGAAACTTGAATAGAAGTCTTGGATCAAAAAGTGTCAACGACGTTTTTGGAATAAAGACTTTATGATTAGTGTCGTCTATCATAAGACTTATTCTTTTAGAATATTGTTGCCAAGTTTCGTAACAATCCATCTCGTGCCATTACATAATCCAAAAGAAAGATCTATGTTACATAATAATAAAACAGGAGTTCTAACATTCAAACTCAATTCACGATTTGGAACTCTCTAACATTTAATTTCAATTAAAAATTTAATTGAACTAAAAAATGGATAAAAATATACTCCATCTGTCCCAAATATATAGTCCACTATTTTAGGAAGTCTCAAATATATAGTGTAGTTTCCATATTTAATAATATTTTTTTATTCTTTTACCATTATAACTCTATTTAATATGCATTCTGTAATTTACACAATTCATTAAATAGAGACAAATCAAGTAATTGTTTTGTATATTTGTAATTTCAATACGTATTCTTAATCTATGTGAAAAGTTCAACTGAACTATATAATTGGGACAAAGAAAGTAATACGATTTGCAATATCAAACAAAGAAAATATTATTGCCAAATAGAAAAAACAATTAAGTTACAAATGCTAAATTAAACAAAGAAATAAAAACAACATAACAGTGGGCCAAGTTGAATTAAGTGAAGTACATATTTGATATATCGTCCAAATCATTAAAAATTTATATTACGTGGGCATAACAAGCGATGGCCCAAATCCATTATTTTAAACAATTTACTACAATATTATAAATACAACACAAATCAGCTTCTAAATCCAGCATGTGGTATGGAATGGCCCAAAAAAAAAGAGATGCAAATGAGAAGAAAAGAAAAGGAAACAAATTTGATTATTTTATACAGAAATTTAGGCGTTTATTTAGGATACGAATCGGGAAAGAATACAAAAAAAATATTTTGTGATTTCACTACAAAGCTGTAGAAAACCCTAGATTCATTCCTCGCTACTGCGGGTT
Source organism: Rehmannia glutinosa (assembly GCA_016081115.2). Lineage (NCBI taxonomy): Eukaryota > Viridiplantae > Streptophyta > Magnoliopsida > Lamiales > Orobanchaceae > Rehmannia > Rehmannia glutinosa. The sequence goes on along the minus strand of CM071936.1, from coordinate 9,645,710 downwards.
CAAGTCTCACATTTGGCATTGCCGCTTTAGTTCTGACCTCCACCATTCATTTATCTGTCAAAAAAATGAAACACATCAAATACCTTAAAAAATTATCCGAGCAAAATCTATATTCAAACACATAATCAATAATTTATTATTTTCGTAAGGTTTATCTATATTAATCTTCTATTCTCCCCGCTACATTTATTATTTTTGTTTGATTTGTTGGGATATGTTGAAAGCAACATATATTTTTAAGATCAACATCTTAATTTAAAATCTGATTCGATATGGACACAATTTTTCTTTTTCTTTTTTTTTTTACTTTTTAAACAAAAAATTCTTTCAATAACTAAAAAAGGCACACACATTCAAACTCACATATAAACACACGAAATCTCACACACACAAACCAAAAAACACTCTCTCACACACACAAACACAAGATCAATATGACATACACACGCACAAAAATCAAATTTTAATCGTTTTCTTGCTGTTTATTCACTTGTTTTTCAAAAAAAGAACAAAAAAAAAACTGACATATCTTCATCTTCATCCGAAACCTTGATTGGCCATTTATCTTTTGATCAATAGTGTAACTACATTTTAACACTAATTGATAGTAATTAATTTTTGAACATAGAGAAATATGGACTTTTAAAATATATTTTTTATAGATGAATTCACCTTCATCTAATGTTGTCAAATATGAATGCTAGATTTAAACTTCTTCATTTACTACATTATGTATATTCATGTGGAATGGTGCCTATTAATATGCTGATGAAAACAATCAAGAAAAGAATGGAAAACAATTATGCATGTGAGAAGAAAAAGTGATATAAAATAATCAACATACCTCTATGACATGAAAGATGCATTCCAGATTAAAAAAATATTAGAGGTATTGCCATATGCTGGTGTTGTGTTGGCATTCTCAATGCTCCATACATTTCAGTTGGATGTGTAAGTGAATGGGATGGAGTCATTTTGCACATCCTTAACCAACGTAAATAATGGAGAGATCCTGCAAAAAAAAAAAATATAAGTTATTGCTCTGAAAATTGTGTTATTGAATGAGATGGATCCTATTTATAGTTGACTTTGTAAATAGCAGGGAAAAAATATTTTGAAAACCGTTTGAGTTGCCCAAGATATCGCATTTATTTAACATGTAGAATATAGTTACAAATTAATGTTTGTGCGAGACCAATTTTATATTTTGAATAGCATTTCCGGTGCCCAAGAAAATTTTATCACGAGAATTAATGCGGTCGAGAATATTAATGAAGTAAATCAATTTTTTTTACCAACTGTGCACAAATCGGATATATTTATTATGTATTTTGCTTTACAATGTATATTCTAGCAGCTTGCCAAACTCAAAATCACTACGCAGTCCAATGCCAAATTTTTAATTCCGTTTCTCGAGTGCCCAAGTCACCTCAATTGCTTTAATTAATAAAGTGTATTAAATGATAATCAACTGCCAAGATTTATAAACATTATTTATTCAATGTCATGTAATTTGTGTTAAAAATTTACAAAGCCCTAAAGTATTCAGAATTAAAGTCAGAAAATATACCAAAAATAGAAAGTTAATTTTGGCGGGAAAATCCCTAAATTAGAGACTATCTTGTTTTTATATATTATATAGATTTGGTTCTCATTTCCTAAATAGTACCCCTTAGTTTTTTCATAAAAAAAAAGTTCTGACATTCTCAAATTACAAAAACAAAAGTTCTGACATTCTCAAATTACAAAAACATTCTCATCTCAAATAACAAAAGTATACCAATTTCATTTCATTATGAAAAACTTTCAATACTATTTTGTGTAATTTCCATCTTTTTGTAGTTCATATTTTGTAGAATCTTAAAACATTCTTGATATAACAAAATTTATCTTCGTTGATTTGCGGGTAAGGTGGTAATTGGAGAAGTGAGAATCGATTATAACCTTTTTGATTTGATATTTGGTATTTAGTTTAAAACATAAAGCCCAATATTAATTTAACCCTTATCAAGTCTTTACATAAATCATTCTAAAAACTTTTTTCAATTTGTAGGTGTGGTGATAATTGGATAAGTGAGACTCATATTATAACTTTTTTCAATTTGATATTTCAGGCATGAGGTGAAAACAGAAAGATCAGGGACGGACCTACATATATGGTGAGGGGGGGCCCTATATATATATTTTTTCATTTTTTATATGTAAAATTTGGTATAATTTCCATTTGGCCCCCCTCATTTTTTATAAGAAAGAAAAATTATGTCAATTTTGGATTGTAAATTATGTATTTTGGGATGCTTAATGATGAGTATTGACATTGTATTTAATGCAAATATATAATATACTTTGAATTTTATTATATAAAAAATAAATATTCGACTTCCATTTGTTGGCCCCCCTCACTGCCGAATCCTGGTTCTGTCCCTGAGAAAGATGAAATGAACATCAATATAATACAAAACATTATTGTGAAGGTGTTCTCCAAATAGGAATATTCAGATGATGTAATGTTTTCCTTTTGAAAATAGGTCAGTAATTTGTCTTATTTTCAGTATTATTTCTTTTGCTAATTTTCTTTTATTTTTCTCGAATTTCAAGTGTTTAAGAGAGCCCAGTATTTTGAAAAAAAAATAATGTGACGTAAAAAATTCGATTAATTATTTCATGCAGTATGCTTACTTTTTTTTTTTTAAAATATATTAAACTACATTTCAAATATATGTTTGTGTTAATGTTTAACTTTTTACCATCATAGATCATTATTGGTGGGGATTAATTAATTTATGTCAATTAGTTTCAGTAAAATACGAAATATTCAAGAATGTGTTAATGTCTAGCATGCAAAATGCGCTTTTTATGCTTCGTCTATTCCAAGTTTCCGCCCATTGTGCCGGAATAATTTGAAGCCATCGCGATTCACGGCGGAGCTTCACCAGGAGTTGATTATGATCAACTTTTGTGTTCTTGCCGGTCGAGATCGGATGATCGCCGCACATGGTGGCTACATTGATAAATTAATTTTCTGACATATAAAAAATAAATTTGTTCATTCATGTATGTCCAACTACATGTTGCAGCTACCCAAGTACATGGGAAGTATTTAAAAATCATATTTAAATATAAAACAATATTTAAATGTACAAATAAAACAAAACAATTTACAATTTTAATAATTTGGAAATTTCAAAAAACTTAATTATTTATAAAAGTTGAAAAATAATATTACAAATTATATTTATAACTAAATGTAAGTTAAAGTATTTTCAAAAATAATAAATTATTTATAGAAAAAGCTATTTGTCATAAATTTTAAAATTTTAAATATCTTTAATTTTCAAAAATTACATTTCATTTATATTTTTTAAAAAAAAACCAGCCCTTTAATTTTCTTGTAAAAAAACTTTTTTTTCAATTTGTAGGTGTGGTGGTAATTGGATAAGTTAGACTCATATTATAATTTTTTTTAATTTAATATTTCAGGCATTGTGGTGAAAATAGAATGAACATCAACATAATACATGACATTATTGTGAAGGTGTTCTCCAAATAGGAATATTCAGGTGATGTAATGTTTTCCCTTTGATAATAGGTCAGTAATTTGTCTTATTTTCATTATTATTTCTTCTGCTAATTTTCTTTTATTTTTCTCGAATTGGAAGTGTTTAAGAGAGCCTTTTTCCAGTAGTTTGAAAAAACAATTAATGTGACGTAAAATATTCGATTCATTATTTCATGGAGTATGTTTACTCTTTTTTATATATTAAACTACCTTTCAAATATATGTTTGTGTTAATGTTTAATTTTTTTATCGTCATAGACCATTCTTGCTAGGGATTAATTAATTTCTGTCAATTATATACAGTAAAATATGAAAGATTCAAGAATGTGTTAATGTCTAGCATGCAAAATGCACTTTTTATGCTTCATCTATTCCAAGTTTACAACCAAATGCTTCTTTTGACACACATTAAAATATATATATATATATATATATATATATATCAGCCTTTAATTTTCGATGTAGCATGTAATTAGGGGATCAATCAACGGTGTCTTAAATTAAGCAACATTGTGATCTTAGAGCTGTTTTCATTGTATGAAATGAATGGAAGATCACAATGTAAAAAGGAGTACTAGCTAGAGTGGTAACTGCAAATTTTTTTGCTGTTAAAAACGACAAATAAAAAACAAGGGCGTACATGCAGTATTTGGACCCACAAGTACACGTGTCAGTCATGCATTCTCAGACACGACATTGATTTCAAATTAGATTTTACACGGTCTTGGCAACAACCATAAGAAATTAGGAAAATGAGTTGCGGCAGGCCTAGCCCATCGGGCAAAGACAACACAAATCATGTATATTTTTAACAATTATAAAATAAATGTATTTTACAGCTTACACCAGCAGAGATTCACACTAAATATATAACACTATCACGCTAAATAATGATAAAAAAAAGAGTCACCTAATCATAATGATGAAAAGAAATGAAACCTACTGAAACGATGAGGCTTAAAAAATGACAGTCAATCATATATTAATTTATTTTAATATTTTATAGGAATTAAAAATAATATCACCCGTATATTTTGTGCAACAACATTTGAATATGCATGCACATATAAAATACTGATGGTAGAATAACCTATAAATATGAGTATGATTGCAAAATAAAATGAATGAACGGAAAAGATACCGTCCAACATAAAGGTCACATACTACAGAAGAGACTTGTGGTTTAGGCTGAACAATACAAATCACGTATATCTTTGGACAATTGTAAAACAAATGTATTTTACAACTTATTACTCCAGCAGAGATTCATACTAAATATATAACCTTTAGTATCACACTAAATAATGCTAAAAGAAAAATGAGTCACCTAAGCATAATTGCTTAATGTAATTACTATGTGTCTTATAAACTATAAATATGTAGAAGTTATAGACAATTCTAATTTATCATCATTTATTGCGGTCATTTAAGCTTGATAATTGGGAAGCATTTCTATAATCCTATTAACAGAACTAATAAAGAAAGCTATGCAGAATATTATAATATTCTAATAGTTTGACTTTGTTTTGGAGCAAACCGGACATTCAAATGTGGATATATGGAGTCTTTTTAAATGATTTTTTTAGTTTGTCTTATACTTTTTTTTATAATGCTTGATGCTTATTTTACTCATTTATAACATTACACTATTTTTAATTCTTTATTTTTGACAAATAATACTTATTTTACTTGATCTATATTTGCTTTATTTTGTTAAATAAAATTAAATGCATAATAGCATAGATGTAAGACTTTTAATAATACTTATTCATGTATGTATGAAAAAAATAATAATTGAAGGACTAAAATCATAATATATTCTAAGAAAGATTAAATTAGAAACTAACATTTATAATATGAGACATAGAAAGTTATGTAAAAGTCATATTCACCCAATATTCAAAGTTTAAAAGGTAATATTTGTGCACTGCAACAAACTTTTTTCAGATGAGTGAAAAGTATAAACTTTAATGTACTGTTGATTCGTAACTTATATGAACAAAATGTTAATTTAATATTTTCCCCACAAAAGAATTGCAAAAACTTGGTATGCCAAAAATAGCATAAAGTAATGTTCCACTTCTCAAATTCCAAAACAAATTTCTTCCTAATTGTTGGGCAGGAAGCCGAAATATAAATCATTGAGTGATTGTACCTTTTATTGCAAGTTACAAAGGGAAATGATGGAACAATGTTGGGGCAATATTCTTTCTCAATAAAAAAAGGGAGAAATTAAAAAAGAAAGATTGCTTGATATGTGTACAAGCATTAGATACTCTAACCAAGTGACTTTTGTTTTTATGTTTGGTAACTCTAAAAAAATGTAATTTTTTAAATATTTATAATAGTTATTATATTAAACAAACTATTTGAGAGTTTACAAATTGTGAAAAATTAAATAAGCTCACTCCAACTTCTTATTAAAATAAGATCTTATTTTAAAAAATTCCTTCAGTTTTAATTATTTTAATTATAAATTTTCCTTTACAATTTTTTTTTAAAACTTCATACATCTTATTTTATCCAAAAACTTCCAAAAAATTCATCTAGATGTAAGACTTGTAAGATAATATTTCTTAATAAGTTTAATTAACATCTCTTAGTCATAATTAATTTATTATATGCTAATATAATTGTATGTCTCTTTATTAAGTCAATTAAATTAACCATATAATCAATGTCAGGATTTATTCAAGATATTCAGATGTATCGACAATATTCCATGTCAGATTCTGCATCAGGTAAAGTTGATTTAATATTAAGTTAATGATTATATATTTAGAAAGATATTTGTCTTTAACAGTTTAAGAACTCAAAAACATGTAAAATACTTTAATGCAACGTCTTGTGATTTTTATATTACAGTTAAAGATGTTTATCGTCAAAGAAATCGTGAGATGATGAAAAGAAAGTATGTCAATTTAAGTACCATACAGAGAAAGGAATATATAGACAAAGTTAAAGAGCGTAAAAGAGTGAAGAATCCAAAGAAAAGTTCACGTGTTACATGGCTTTTAAGAGCTCAAATGATTTTGCGTGAATCTGAAGATTAGTAATGTTAAAGTTTGAAGTAAACATGATACATTGAATTAAGCTTTTACTTAACTAAAGTTTGGAATATTTAAATTTGTTTTCATACTAGGTTTAACTTACTATGAATCCACATGCTCGAATATACATGAGTTGGAAAAGATTTCCAATTGTATTTATTGTGATGCTGCAAGATTTGAGTATGAACCTCCGACTTTTTGCTGCGATAATGGAAAAGTTAAACTTGCACCTATTCAAATTCCAGACGAATTGTATGAGTTATTTACTTCTAATTCTGAAGAGGCAACCTTAATTATTTCGGAAATCTATTCGTCCGCTCAATTGTATCTTCTATTTTACCTCATTTGGTGTGAAGTTAGACAAAGAGCTTGCACCTGCAAGACGAGGAGTCTATACTTTTCGTGCACAAGGAATGGTTTACCATGATCTTCCAGGGTTGATTCCAAATGAAGGTGGACCTGGTTATTTTCAGCTGTATTTTGTGGAAACAGAAAATGAGGTTGAGAATAGAATGAAAGCACTAGAAAACTCAACTTTGTCTGAAGTTGTTGTGAAGAAACTCATGAAAATTTTAGAGGTAAATCCATATGGAAAATTTTTCAGAAGATTGAAGGATTATACTTTAATGGATGATGTCCAACTTCATATTTCAAAAGATGTGAAATTAGATCAATGGATTTATAATTCTCCAACAGCCGATCAAGTTGCGGCCATATGGGTTGAAGGAAATAACGCTAACATACCTTTCGAACGTGACATTGTAGTTCATGCACATTCCGGACATAGACACAGAATAAAGCACTACTATGGATGTTATGACTCATTACAATATATCCACTTCTTTTTCCAATGGGTGATACTGGATGGCATCAAGAAATTAAAAAAGTTGCTGCGCAGAAATCTTTTTCTCAAACCCATGCATTTATGACCGGTGGAAGCAATGTTGAACAAAGAGAAGGTACACTACATTATTGTAAATTTTATTTTTCTTTATATTATTTATTTTTTAATCTAAAAAATTACAATTTTTTAAAAGAAACATAATTCATATTATTAATCTTATCACACTTAGCTGCATGGTGCAAAATGGGGTAATTGTATTCGAATTTAAAGATATATATATATATATATAGTGTAAATATTTTATGGAGTTTTTGAGATATTAATTTTTACCATGTGACCTTTGATTTATGTGAATGGGTAGTTTTTCTACCCATTCAACTAGCCTTTTTAGGTGATTTTTTTATTAAAAAAAACACAAAAAGTAATGAACTAATTATATCATCTATTCCCAATTATATTTCATTTTCTATTTGAGAGATTATAAATACATATAACTATCTATTGATTGATGAAACTTACATGAAATAACTTTATATTTTTCATTTTGAGATTTATCTAATCTGTCCTCAATTTTGTATGATTAGATAATTTTCATATAGATATAGACTAATACGAGCTAAGTAATATATATATATATATATATATATATAACATTTTGAATTGTTTATTATGTATAAGGGATCAGTTCAATCATTAATGATACTTCTATGCTCCCAAGATTTTCTTCAGTAGACGATATTCTTTCCCAAGATCAACAAGGTATGTAATATTAAAACTTATAAAATCAAAGCATATACATTTTGTAACTATGTTATTTCTGAACATCAATAATATTTGCTTGGTAGAAAGCTCTTTCAGAATCTCCTCTTTGGAGATTATTTATAATTTCTCTAATATAGTCAATATTTATGCACAAGTCTATGTAATTATTTTTGTTGCACATTTCTAATACTTTGATTTTTTATCTTATTATTAATTATTAATTATTAATATTTACAGTTGTCGGCAAGAGAAAACAATAAGAAGATCTCATGTAGAGAATATAGTTGTTATAGGCTGCAAATTCGAAATCCAAGACAGCCTACACTTCTCTCTGCTGGAAGACTATTACAACAATATGTAGTTGACATGTACATAAAATTGGAAACTACAAGATTAGACTACTATCGTCATAACCAGTCAAATATGAGATCTGAATTGTACCAAGGAATAATGGATAGTGTCTTAAAAGGAGAAACTAGAGGAAGTGAAATTGGTAAAAGAATTGTTCTCCCTGCATCATTCATTGGAGGTCCAAGAGATATGAGGCGCAGATATCTTGATGCATTGGCATTAGTTCAAAACTTTGGAAAGCCAGATCTTTTTATAAAATGACTTGCAATCCTGAGTGGAAAGAGATTCAAAAAATTATACATTGGTCAACTGGCTCAAGACCGACCAGATTTGACATCCAGAGTTTTTCGAGCAAAATTACAAGATTTGAAAGATCTATTGTTTAAGAAGAAAATATTTGAAAGTGTAGCTGCTCATGTTCATGTAATTGAATTTCAGAAAAGAGGACTACCTTACGCTCATATGTTGATAATTTTGAAGTTCGAGTATAAAATTACAACTCCAGATCACTTTGATAGGTTTGTTAGTGCTGAACTCCCTGATCAAGAGATGTATTCTGAACTTTATGAAATAGTAAGGAAACATATGATTCATGGACCATGTGGATATAAGAACATGAATAATTCTTGTATGGTTGATGCAAATATCGTTACCCACGAGCATATTGTGAGAGCACTATACAAGGTAAAGATGGATATCCAACATATAAAAGAAGCAAAAATGGACTGACAGTCCAAGTTCGGAATGCACAATTGGATAATTAATGGGTTGTGCCTTACAATCCTTATCTTCTATCAAGATATAATTGTCATATCAATGTCGAGATATGTTCAGGAGTTACAACAGTGAAATATTTGTACAAATATATTTACAAGGGTCACGATAGAGTTGCGATTCATGTCAGTCCCAATGATGATGAAAGTTTGATTGATGAAATTAAACAATTCCAAGATCCTCGGTGGGTCTCTGCTCAAGAAGCAATGTGGAGAATTTTTGAATTTAATTTGAATGAAATATGTCCCGCAGTTATCAACTTGCAGCTTCACCTCCCAAATCAATAATGTGTGTCTTATTGGGAAAATCAAAATTTAGAGAACATTTTGTCATGGGATCATGCTACAAAAACAATGCTCACGGAGTATTTTTCTATGTGCGCTAGGAGTGAAAAGGCAAGAAAATATCTGTATCGAGAATTTCCAGAATATTATGTGTGGGACAAACAGGGCAAATGTTGGAACGAAAGAAAAAAAAGAGATGTGATTGGACGTATAAATACAACTAATCATATTGAAGGAGAAAGATATTACCTAAGATTACTCTTAAATCATGTTAGAGGGACTACATCTTTCCAATATTTGCTGACAGTGGATAATGTATTGTGTTCTAATTTTAAAGAAGCTGCACAAAGACGAGGATTGTTGGAATCTGATCAAAGTGTCACTGAATGCTTAAATGAAGATGTCACATTCCAAATGCCATATGAACTGCGAAGATTGTTTGCAATAATCTTGGTGTACTGTGCACCAACTGATGTGAGAATTCTTTGGGATACATACTTTGAAGCAATGTCCGAAGATTTTAGAAAGAAACCAGAAACCTCAATTGAACTACAAATTGCCAAAACTTTGGAAAATTTGAATTCATTCATAGAAAGCATGGGGAAAAAAATCATTTCATATGATCTTTCGAAAATCCCTATTGGTATAGGTAAAGAACATAATGATTCTTCGAGAGAAATACAAGATGAGTTGTCAATAGAAATACCACTAGAAGACTATGAAGCAGAGCAAAAATTAAATCCCGAACAGAAAGAAGCTTTTTCAATGATCTTAACTTGCATACAACAAGGAAATGGTGGTATTTTCTTTATTTATGGGCCAGGTAGAACTGGAAAAATATTTTTGTATCGTGCATTGTTAGCTCATCTTAGATCCAAAGGTTTAATAGCACTTGCAACTGCGACATCTGGGGTTGCTCCAGCAATAATGCCAGGGGGTAGAACAACACATTCACGGTTCAAAATCCCAATAGAAGTAAATGAATCAAGTGAATGCACTATGTCTAAACAGAGTGGAGAAGCAAATCTTCTACGTAAAGCAAAACTTTTGTTATGGGATGAAGCACCAATGGCCAAACGATGGGCTATCGAGAATGTCGATAAATTGTTCAAAGATATAAGGGGAAATAACGAGGATTTTGGTGGAAAAGTAGTAGTTTTCGGTGGAGATTTCAGACAAGTATTACCAGTTGTTCCTAAGGCAACAATATATCAAACTATTTCTGCAAGCTTGGTAAATTCATATTTGTGGCCAAAAATGAAAAAATTAAGTTTGTCAAGGAAAATGAGAGCTAGGAATGATCCGAACTTCATTGAGTTCTTACTTAGAGTTGGAAATGGTCAAGAGATAACTGATTCTGAAGGAAACATTAAAATTCCAGATCAGATGTGTTAGGGCGATTATTTTCGGCCCAAGTAATTCCCAAAATAAAAGATTGGATTTTGATTTGTTTTGCCTTTCTAGACTTATGGTAAGATTGGGTTGTAAATATATTAGGAAAGATTTCATATTGATATGGTATAGATATATTAGGACTCTTTGATATTTATCTTATTTCCTAACATAAGTGATATACTTGTCATATATTTGTATATATCTTCTTTCCATGTTTATTAGGACTCTTTGGAAGGCTTTGGACGCCTATAAAAGAGAGAAGGACGTCCATAATCTTTACACAAGAAATATACAAGAGTTACAAGAGCCTTGAGAGAATTAAGAGTCATTCAAGCACAAGGAGTCTGAACTGCCCTGGATGCGATCTCGAATGTGACTACATCTGAGATCACATTCAGCCCTGCAGATTGTGTTTGTTAGCTTTTCATCCATTGTTTTTAGTATTGTGATTAACGATGTCCACACATGTCTATTGTTGGATGAGTTGAATTACATAGATCAGATATACACTAGATAGGAGTTTTTCGTTGAGTTTCTATTAGTTGGTTTTAGTATTTTTGTATACGAAATCAAACGATTTTTACTAGTGAAAAGTTTTGCCATATTGGCACGTCTACAAGCTTGTTGGCTTGTAGACAATTTTTATTTCGTGTGTCTCTTTATTGTTTTCAAAATTCCGCTGCATGTGATTGTGAATGTGACCACATCTGCAATCACATCCTTACTCGCAAAACTTTTGGTAAATATCCGTCTATAATTCTTTCAATTGGTAGTATGAGCCTACACTTGACGACACTAAGTGTTGATCCTGAGTGTTTGTTAGCATGGATTTTCCTGGTGTCCCTACTTTTCGTCCCTCAGATGAAAATCAGAAAGAGTTTGATAAAAAAACTCTTGATTCTGTTAGATGTAGGGCTTTGTTCTGGATATGGTCATCATGTTGAAATTGTGCAAATATTTTTTTGAAAAAGGGAATGAGTTTGAGTGTCACCTTAAGTGACAATGAATCTGACGATGAGAACGCTGTCCAGAAAGAAGATCACAAGGTTCTGACAACCTTCGTGAAAGATAGTAAATCTCTCCAAATAAATCCTTCAGATGTTGCCAGAGGTGTGGCCAGAGATGTGATCACACCTTCTCCGATCACATCTGAGGTCACATCTGAAGAACCGGATTTCTTATCTGTCTCTAACCTTTTTTGTTTCAATTCTACTTCTGCTCCTGATGATTTTGAACAGGATGATGAATCTGACGGTGAAAGCCTGGAAGGCACGTACGTGAACCTGTATAAGGATTGGCTGAAGAGGATTAAAGTGAATGAATTGTTGAAAAAGGAAAATGATCGACTCAAGAAGGAGAATGATGATCAAAGGAAAGTGATTACCAGGTTGGAGGCCTCTCTCACCAAGAAAGAACTTGATTTCGAAAAGGTAAATTCTAAACTTGAAGAGTCTCTTGAAAGCATGAAAAAGTTTAATTCTGGGAAAGCAAAATTGGATGATATTCTTTCCATGGGTAGTGATGATAAAACTGGCCTTGGTTATAAAACTCCCGTTTTTGTTAAAGCAAAAGAACAAGGAGAATCCTCAGATTCCTCCAACAATAAAAGGAATTTTTCCCAGAAGTCTAAACCACGGAAACGTCACTTTATTTGTCACTATTGTCATGCTCCTGGACAAATTAGGCCATTTTGTTACAAGATGAAATCAGATTTGGCGAACAGAAATTTTGCATGTCAGATGTCATCCGAAATGTTACGACATCCTCATAATCACATTTCAAAATATTCAAAATCTATTTGGGTTAAGAAATCTGATGTTAAATGTCATGTTATCTATACTTCTTTGAGATCTAACATTGCAGGATCTTGGTACTTTGATAGCGGGTGTTCACGACACATGACATGTACTTTGAAGTATTTGAGTGACTATGAGAAGCATGATGGTGGTAATGTGACTTATGGAGGTGGAGGTAAAGGTAAAATTGTTGGAAAGGGGACTTTGAATGTTGATGGCCTACCTAGGCTACAAAATGTATTGCATGTGGATGGTCTAAATGTTAATCTCATTAGTATTAACCAATTGTGTGACGATAACCTCTATGTTAAATTCAACAAAAAATCTTGTGAGGTTTTTAATGAATCTAACACGTGTATTCTTGCTGGTTTGAGATCATCTGATAACTGCTATGAGTATGTTAATAAACAAATGTGTCACACTGCACACACAGATGAATCTGACCTATGGCACAAAAAATTAGGTCATCTGGGTTTTAAGAAAATGAGGGATCTTGTAAAATTTGTGGTTGTTCGTGGTTTACCGAGATTTTGCATGAAGAATGCTAATGTGTGTGGAAGTTGTCAAAAGAGAAAACAAAGAAGAGTGTCACACCAAATGTTATCTCATTTTAATACCACACGGTGTTTTGAATTGCTTCATATGGATATTATGGGTCCTGTTGAAGTTGAAAGTATTGGTGGAAGGAAATATTTTTTTGTGATTGTTGATGATTTTTCACGTTTTACTTGGATCTACTTTTTATGTGAGAAATCTGAAACATTTGATGTATTTAGAAGTTGGCATAGAAGAGTTGTTAATCTGTATAGGCTAACAATTGTTAGAATCAGGTCGGACAATGGTAAAGAATTTGCGAATTCTTCTTTCTCGTCTTTTTGTGATAGAAAGAGGATTTCTCATGATTTTTTCGTACCTAAAACTCCACAACATAATGGAGTGGCAGGGAGAAAAAATCATACATTGCATGAGACATCCCGTGTCATGTTGAGTTCTAAAAGACTTTCAAAATATTTTTGGGCAGAAGCTCTAAATACTGCATGTCATATTGCCAATCGTGTATATTTGAGGCCTGGAAGTTTGATGACCCCTTATGAAATACTTTTGGGAAAGAAGCCGAACCTCAAATATTTTCATGTCTTTGGGTGTGTGAGCTATGTTCTTAATGATCGTGATAATCTTAGAAAATTTGATTCTAAAAGTGATAAATGTCTTTTTCTAGGCTACACTTCGAATAGTCATACCTATCGAGTATATAATCTTTGTACTAAGACGATCATGGAATCTATAAATGTTGTCTTCGATGATCTCTCAGATATTGCAGAAAAGAGTGAAGAAGATAATGTTGTAGATCTGCTCGAATTTGTTGAGACTGTCCCGGTGATGGATGTAAGCACATATATGGCGAGAATGTGGTGAAGTCCCATCCACAGCTGTCTCAAATGTAGAACCAAATGTGACGGCATCATCGAGCCCACATCCGTGTTCTGCTGCGACTAAGTCGGACTACGATTCTGACAATGAACCTATTGAAGAAACCAATAACCCAATTGTAGATCGTGGCAGTGACATACCTACAAGGATTCAAAAGAATCATCCAATCACTCAAGTCATAGGTGATGTATCTGAAGGCATAAGAACTAGAAGGAAAGAAAGGGTAAACTATCGAGATATGGTAAGACTAGTGTGTTTGTCTTCTACTTTTTCAATGGTAAGAACTTCTTGTTGCATTACATCTTTTTCGAGCCTAAAAACGTGTTTGATGATTTGAAAGATAATTTTTGGAATAATGCTTTGAATGAAGATTTTGATCGATTCAATAGAAAAGAAAATAATTTTCATTGTGATATTTTAACCATTTATTGTGATAATATGAGTGCGATTGATATTTCAAAAAATCCTGTCCAACACTCTCGTACTAAACACATAAATATTAGACATCACTTTATTCGAGATTTAGTTGAGAAAAATATAATTCGAATTGTGTATATTGTTACTGAAAATCAGCTTGCAGACATCTTCACCAAGGCTTTGGATTTTGAGAGATTCTCCAATCTAAGGAAGTCTCTCGGTTTGTGTGTTCTCTGAAATGTTACACGAGATGTCACAACATTGCACATCACATCCGATGTGACATCCAAAATCTGCATCTCTTTTCTTCTCCTCTATTTCTTTTTGAATTTTTTTTGGCATCCCTGCATTATAAGCTTTCATGCGTATCTGCAAAAAGTTGATTGATGGTTCGAACTAGTCACATATATTGTCTCCCTTGGAAAACTGGTGTGAATTGATCTCTCCAATTGACCAATTAAAAAAAATGATGATATTTTCCCAGTATCTGAGTTGTGAATAAAGTCTTGATCATGCTTGGAGGCCTTCTAGGAAAAAGCTACCAACCCATTGTGTGAAAGCTATTCCTTGTGACCAATTTCTTCAAGCGTATTGATGTCTAAAAAGGCATGATCATGTGAAAAAGAGCTACCTTTGGCATTTGAGTGAAATGACCCTATTGGTTAACTCTCTCACGAGACTTGGAAAAATTGAAGAAAACTAAAAAATTCTTGAAAAGCTGAGATTTCGGATTGCGATTCATTGAATCAACTAGTACAGGTGTGACTCAAAATGGGACGACATTTGAACTTATATCCATTGTTGCAGCACTTTTAACCTCTTGTGTGCATTTTTTTTGCTGCATTAGGCATATTAGATTTTGCATGTCCTGGTGATTTTGGATTCTTTGCTGAGATTTGGTTTCCATATATAATCTGAGAGTGATATTTTTCTCTTCCCAAAATCTTGAAAATCTTGATGGATAATGATTGGTGGGTTATACACGGTTTGAAGGACTTGGAAGATTTGAATAGATTTTGCTCCTAATTATCTATATCTGTGGTTAATAGTGTCACTGATTTGTAGGATTCGATTTTATGGAAAATCTTGATTTTTGGGAATCCTATTTTATGGAAAATCTTGATTTTTTGATCATCTTTTCGATGTTTGTCTTCCAAAATTCTCAGAGTCTTATGATCATTTATTCTCCTCAAATTTTTGAGTATGAAATGAACTTTTACGTGTCCAAGTCAGGGGGAGCTTACATGATTTTGTTACCTATGTTTTCTGGACAAAAAGGGGGAGAAAAGGTTGATTGATCTTGATTGTGATACTTTCAATTGTGGGGGAGTTTTCTGGTTTTTTGGATATTTGATATTTGATTGCTTTCTTTGGATGTTTGTTCTTTGTTTTGAAATGTGCTCTTAAATGTGATTACATTTTGTTGACATGCGTTTCGTTTGGGGGAGATTTTTGCGTTTAGGGGAGATTTTTGTGCATGCGATTTAGGGGGAGTTTGTTTGATTTCTGCTTGATATATGTTTTGTCTAGAAAGGTAAAAAAGGGGAGATTGTTAGGGCGATTATTTTCGGCCGAAGTAATTCCCAAAATAAAAGATTGGATTTTGATTTGTTTTGCCTTTCTAGACTTATGGTAAGATTGAGTTGTAAATAGATTAGGAAATATTTCATATTTATATGGTATAGATATATTAGGACTCTTTGATATTTATCTTGTTTCCTAACATAAGTGATATACTTGTCATATATTTGTATATATCTTCTTTCCATGTTTATTATGACTCTTTGGAAGTCCTTGGACGCCTATAAAAGAGAGAAGGACGTCCATAATCTTTACACAAGAAATATACAAGAGTTACAAGAGCCTTGAGAGAATTAAGAGTCATTCAAGCACAAGGAGTCTGAACTGCCCTGGATGCGATCTCGAATGTGACTACATCTGAGATCACATTCAGCCCTGCAGATTGTGTTTGTTAGCTTTTCATCCATTGTTTTTAGTATTGTGATTAACGATGTCCACACATGTCTATTGTTGGATGAATTGAATTACATAGATCAGATATACTCTAGATAGAAGTTTTTCGTTCAGTTTCTACTAGTTGGTTTTAGTATTTTTATATACGGAATAAAACGATTTTTACTAGTGGAAAGTTTTGCCATATTGGCATGTCTACAAGTTTGTTGGCTTGT
This sequence comes from Rehmannia glutinosa, assembly GCA_016081115.2. NCBI lineage: Eukaryota > Viridiplantae > Streptophyta > Magnoliopsida > Lamiales > Orobanchaceae > Rehmannia > Rehmannia glutinosa. Next base: position 9,628,858 of record CM071936.1, on the reverse strand, counting down.
AGACAATTTTTATTTCGTGTGTCTCTTTATTGTTTTCAAAATTCCGCTGCATGTGATTGTGAATGTGACCACATCTGCAATCACATCCTTACTCTGCAAAACTTTTGGTAAATATTCGTGCTATAATTCTTTCAAGATGATTATTGACTATGATAATGAGGAAGACTCAATAGAAAGACTCATTAGAGCGATTTTCCCATCATTACACAAGAATGTGCAGTCAACTCAATAAATGACAAGCCGAGCAATTTTAGCAGCTAAAAATGAATATGTTGATGCGTCGAACGAGAAATTGATATTTATGTTTCCTGGAGAAGCAAAAATATTTAATAGTTTTGATGAAGCCATCGATGACACAAACAACAATTATGAAGAAGATTTTCTGAATTCTTTGACTCCGAATGGCCTGCCTCCTCATAAGTTGGTTTTGAAAAAAAATTGCCCAATTATTCTTTTGAGGAATTTGGATCCATCAAATGGGTTATGCAATGGTACTAAAATGGTATGCAGGGATTTCAAGCATAACGTAATTGATGCAGAGATTGTATTTGGGCAACACAGTGGAAAACATGTATTCATACCTAGAATACCACTTTGTCCACCTGAAAATGAAGCATACCCATTTCATTTTAAACGAAAGTAGTTCCCTATTAGACTTTGCTTTGCTATGACAATCACAGCTCAAGGACAAACAATTCCAAATGTCGGTATTTATTTGCCTCATTCAGTATTTTCTCATGGCCAACTATATGTTGCTCTCTCCAGAGGAACTTCAATGTCTACTACCAGAGTTTTGATTAAATCAGACACTACAAAGGTGCGAGAAAAGACATGGACAAGAAATGTTGTGTATAAACAAGTTTTAAGTGCAGGTACAAAAAATATTTTACCTATGTTTTAACCATTATTAATAGCAACTAATATTATACTCTTATTAGGATGTATGCCAAATGAACAAGTACAAGATTGAAGCATTTCCAATGAAGCACAAAGATCTGACATCTATCAATCAAGGTAATGATTGAATTACAATCAAGTACTAAGATCTATTTAACTAACAAGAGGGGAATAAATAAATTTTTCATTGCCTATTATAATCTTACCACTTTCACTGATGTTTCAGGTTGCTTATTTCTTTAATCTCTGAGTAACGCATGTTGCCTACAAACTTTTATATGAAAAGAATAAGTCCCGTTGCACCATGAAGTTTACAAATTTTATTTGTATAGTAGCTTCAGTTCTTATGTCTAGCAAAGTTTCATTAGATATTGAATTGTTGATAATTCATATTCATTTCAATATATTTGAATTTTAATTTTAAATTTATGACAAAAAATTTAACTTATTTCATAAAAATAGTATATCATGATAGAATAATCAAATTCATTATTGACTCCAAATAACAACATAAAATATTAACAGATTTACCATCGATAATTAAAAAATTTGATAAGAACTAATGAATATATATATATATATACCAAAATATATTTTACTAAAGTTCTTATTTTTTTTGATAGCAATTACAATTTGCTTATCTTAAGATTAATTATATTTTATTTAACATCAAGCCTAAATAATTAATTTTACTACATTAATTAATTTTAATCCCCGAAATGATATAGTTTTAATTATGTCACATTTTTATGTATTGTTCTTCATGTTTTTTTCTTTTTTTCCTTTTCGTTGATAAAACGTTTACATAGTAAATAGTCTAGATTCAATCATTTTATACAGTAAATAGTCTAGATTCAATCATTTATATATATTATATTATATTAAAATATCATTTTGTCTTCATAGGATAGGTCAAATCAAATGACAATTAAATCGAAACCACCTCAGATTAATAAAGTAAACAATCAATACATATCATATTTTTATTTATTTATTAATAATCATATAGTTTTGCTTGGATAGACTCAAACCATTTGATTGAATCCTTATGAATGTTCTTGATATTTTGGATTTTAAAAGTTAACTTAAAATTCTTTGTCGGATGGTAGGAAAACAAATAATTAATTAAATTTTAAGTTCCTATCCTTTCAGAGATTACGCCTTGATTATTGATTTAAGGAAAAAATTTCAAGAAAGAACAAATAAAAAACGCACCCACAAAAACAAAAGTTGGTTTGCCCAAGGTTGCCCAAAAGCGAATCTCGATCAATTTATTTCAAAAACAAGCGATTCAACGATTTCTCATAAAAATCAGATCTATTTTTGCAACCCATAATTTTGGCATGACATTTTTATTGACCGTCTTTTAGATAGAGAACAACTTATATAATTTTTCTTATTTGTAATATCTCAAATTGAAAATTTATTTTTCAAACTCGATTTCATTTATTTTATCATTTTTTATTCTTTCTGTTGGGTATCTATCTGCCTCTAAATAGATCGATATACGGAGTACCGAATAACCAAATGTTACAGACTCAATAAAAAAAACCTATTAATACAAATAATACTCCAGACTCTTTTGCAGAAAGTAAAATACAAAAGATGAACTGGAAATAAACAGAGTATAACAAAAATATAGTGGGATAAAACCCCAAGATCCGAATATTGAAAATTATTCGGCCGGACCGATTTTCCCAAACCACAGCGATCACCGAGAGATTCAACCGAGAGAACCAAGAAAGCGGAACCCAAGCAGCCAAGCCAACAATAGCCCTCAAGAACCCAAAGTGTTTGAACCCTCGAAATCCGGAAGAAACCCTAGAAAACCCCTCGAACCACCCAAACCCTAATATCACTCGAGAAATAGGAAATCGTCCCACGAGGAAGTGAACAAGCTAGATAACACTAAGATCTAACACAATTACCTCGAGAATCACACGAGAAATCCAACAAGGTGGTGAGATTTCTAGAGAGAGAGAGCTCGGAGAAACTCGAGAGAAGAATCGAGAGAGAAAGAGAGAGAAAATCACAGAGAGTTGTGAATTAGGGTTCGGGGTGAGGGAGTTTAAGTAGGGGTAATGAACGAACCAGATCACACGGCAGGAATGGATGGACATGATGAGAAACAAAGGATCCGCGGACCAAGCTTCCAGATCCCGCAGTCCGAAACCACGACCCGGGTTCACAAATGGGTTAAACCCAATGGGCTTGTTGCATATTGGGCTGCTGACTTGGGCCAAGGATTGTTAATAAATGGATCATACAAAATGGGCCAATCAATACAACACTTTCTAAGACAATCTTACCAACATACCCATTCCTAACATGTCGAAGAAACTTCTCTTGTCGGGTTTGTCTTATGCACAAGTCACCAATGAAATCATTGAGGCTGCAAGTTTTGATTCTGCCTGTGGACTTTCTCTTGGTGCCAAAACAAGACTTTTCTTGACAAGATTCTCAAAATATTCTGCTGCCACATCCTCAAAGCTTTTGGCAACAATTGGAAGTATCAAAAATCCTACAGAGTCTGGAATATGTCAAAACTTAAAAACAATTGGTTTGACAAATAATTTATGCTCTTACGTAAACACCAAGGAAAGCACAACTTTATTGGTGTCCGATATAGGTGCAACACGTACACACACACACACACACACATATATATATATCTTCAACCCCAAATTCATTGCTTTTTTTTTTCGTTTTAAATGTGTCATTGTAATTAAAAGAAGAATGTAACATATACTTTTAACTATACTTTTTACGAAATATATCATTAGAATATACAAAAATAATAAATTTTAATTTTATTTAATCTAAAACTTTAAAATGGATGAAATTGCACTCCTAAATATGCCATGAATGGAACATGCATTTACAGCTGAAAAATGAACAATACTCCACTCGAGATCGATTATTTCTTGATTTGTTAACCTAACAAACCAAACTTGAACACATTTTTTTATTCGTTTAATAAAATATAAAGCTCACTCGAGCTCGATTCGATCAGTAAAAAATCAAACTACTTGAACTCGATTTATGTTTGGCTCGACTAAAGCTTTTTTAAGCTTCACTCGATTGATAATCAAATAATATTCAAATACAACTTTTGAAACACAATTAAAATCCAATAATATTATATTGGGTTCTACTCCATTCAACAATGTAATGTATATCTCATAAGTCATAGGGAATGTACCCCTTAACTACCAGCTACAGTGCTACAAACACTGCAAATCAATTAGCCCTCTGAAAATGTGATAAAGATTTCATCAAAATAAAGCTAAGGAAAACACAACTACATTGCGTTTTTCTGTCTGGTAGTGTGGTGTTGTATTTCTTTGATATTTGGGCTTCTCTTTTGTTTCTCATTCTTTGATTCTCCATAAAATACAAATAAATCACATTAAAAAACAATTTACTTAAAATGAATAAATAAATAATTAAAATTGTTAATTCATTATGTAGGCAAAATATCCACTTAATAATAATAATTAATATTATAATCATAAGGTCTTTTATTGATTGTTGTAATTACAAGTAAATAAAAATAAGAACGAGTATTTCAAATTTAATTACAAAATTTGAGATAAAAAACAAAAAACATACCGACAGTGTATTCGAAAACAACGACAACAGTCATAACAGCCCACAAGCATTCCCTCCAACACCTTCATATAAAGGCCTCATGTAATAAAAGAGTGACACAAGAGAAAGAGCCATTCCTACCTTTACACAAGCTCTATTTGGTTGTAACATCCAACTACACCACTCAATACTCATCATTTAGAGTCATATAGAATTCTTTAACCTTTTTCATTTAAATGCATACACCACTACTTGTATACTAAATATGAGTAGTACAATTCAACAAAAAATCATTTACTAAGAATTCGAAAAGGTCTTGCCAATATATATATATATATATATATATATATATGAAAAAATTATATAATGCAATTTAAGATGCAATTAGTATAAACTTAATAATCATTTGATGCATGTAACCTCCCACTACACCACTCCTCATGTAAGTTTTCTTTTTCATTAATCCTTACTTAAAAATTATAATAGCTCAATCTATTTAAGTTAAAAAGAAGACACAAATATTTTTCATAAACACAATAACCTAGCTATTCAAACACTTTTCTTTACACAATCAAATTAGACAAGGGAAGAAGATCATCTTAGTTGTCCAAAAGAAAAAGGTAACTTTAGATAGGTGAAATCATTTTTGGAATATTTATTTTCTCTTTCGTAGGTCCCAAGGGGTGTAAGTATAAGGTTTATAAGGGGGGTTGAATAAACCTTACCAAATTTTCGATTTAGTCCTTTTAAATATTCGAGTTGATACTACACGGTTGTGTCCTTGGTGGACAAATCGATTTAGATAATCGTAGAGTTAGTCTCTCAAATGACTCAATCGAGTTTGTTGATGGAGTAACTCATTTGTTAAGTCTAAATTAACTCAACTGTGGTTTGTTTTATTGGAAGACTTAACACCCTTAAGTTTGATAAAGCAAGGATTTAGTGCTTGGTTTAGTACTTAGAAATTATCAAGTGGATAGCAAATTTATCACAGATATAAGCGAGTTAAGATGCACGGGAATTAAAGTCTTTGAAATGTAAATGACACAATAAGATTTTTATAGAGGTTCGAAGATGGGGTAATTCTTCTACTCCTCTCTTCTCCAACTCCGGAGGAATCCACTAGGTATTGATCAATATACAAAGTGGTAATGTCCGGATACAAGTCTTGATCACCACGGTGACTTGATCCTTTGGGACTCGATCACGGAGATGCCTTGATCACTCGGTGGCTTCTCGTGCGACTCGAAGCTTCTTCACAGGCATTTTGCCTTGCTACTACAGATCCACTTGCTCAAGCTCTTTGGATTTGATCACGAAGCCCTCCAAAAGCTCAAGACTTGGTTCGACTTTGAACCTTCCTACAATCCTTCGTGGAATGTGGACCCCTTTATTTTTCGATATTTTCCTCTTCAACCGATTGAAGTTATCTTTCCTTCACGGTGAGTGTTGGATTGATGTTCTTCGTAGTGTAGGCTTGAGGATTGAGAATATTTTGATTTTCTAATAATTGCTTGGGCGTTTTTGGTTCTTGTCTCTTAATCACTTGGTCCAACTCTTTTCTCAAAATAAACTCCTCGGCCTTTTATAGTGATCTTTCAAAAATTTGCCCGTTGAAGAGATAGGCTTATTTTTGAAAGTCACTTGCGATCGTTGGCTTGTCTTGTTGCGATCCTTGGAATTGTTGTTTCCTCGTATGAATTGTTTTCCACCTTTCGAGTTCGACACGGTGTAGTGCTTCCCATTGGTTTATTCTTTTTGCACGCAAAATTTGAGCACTTCGAGAAAGGTAGTATGGAGATATTACTTGTTTAGGTAATTCTCTTGATTTACGTGCAACGGATCTTTTTGATTATCTCGACTTGATCGCATTTCCTTGCTTTCCCAGGTGACTTAGAGTCGACTTCCAATCATGGATGACTCTTTCTGTCTTCAACTTGAGACTTGGCTATTCTCGAGTTGACTTGTCGACACTCCACTTAGCCGCATCTCTTTGCTTCTTGATAGAGTTCCGTCTACTCTTCTTTGCTATACTAATTTGTCTTGCATCGGAGTCTTCATTTTAGTCTCCATTGTCTTCTTGCATGTTTGGGCATAGGCGACTTAACAGCTTGACCAACCCTATTTATTACAATGCATTTTACAACAAGAATGGGGTGCCAACTTCCTATTCTAAGTTTTACATGGCATTCATCAAAATCTAAACAATAAATTTCCTAACAATTTCCCCCTTTTTGATGATGCCAAAACTTAAATCATTTAACAATGCAAATAGCAAAGATACATACAGATAGTGTACTCGGATAGAATGTATCGTAGAATCAATCCTTTTATTGATCATAACATTCTTGTTCTTTTACACAATGTTTTACAAGGTGTATCGAGCAAACATTTATCTTTCTAGAAAATAAAGAATTTATAGCTTTATTAAGAAGACTTACATGGTATGTATTTACATAATAAAATACATGAAGGGTGAACAAAGCAACACTTCATCTCCTTCATTTGTCTCCTTCTTTCATCTTGTTCAAAGATCTTCTTCTCTTCTTCTCTTTTTCTCATCGTCATTTGCTTTTCTTCTTCTTTTCATATGCCTTCCCGATGACTTCATCTCTTCTTAACCTTTCTTGTCTTTCCTCCCATAGTTTGAGTTTGTCTCTTGTTTTTTCTTCTATTCTTCTCGCATACTCAAAGATTACTTTTAGCCACTTGCAAATTTGCTACTTGGTCAAGGCCGAGCCCAAGAGATCCCTCCTTTCTTGCCGGATCTATGTACTCAATATTTTTGGGCGGAGGCCAGGTCTGAAACCTGTTCCTCCACCACTACTTCTTTCTCTACCTCGGGCGTGTATTGTCTGGGGTCTTCTTCCCCGGTGAGTGACCGGCGGAGTGACCCAGAGTGGTGTCGGTAGTCTTTGCGCTGTCGCCTTCTTCACACAACGTGAGACCCTTTTCGATACAAGTCCCAAGCTTGAGCCATAGACATTTTTGCAAAGTATCCTTGGATGCGGCGTTTTAAATTCATCAATCGTGGCTCTGTCCCGACATCCGAGATGGCATAAGTGTCTCGCTCATCTCTTTGGAATGCCTCCATGTTATTCCAAAATGTTCATAACTCGGGCATCCATTCTTCCTTCCACTTCATTCATCCCTCGCTTCAATTGTTTTTCTCTTTTCACCCATAGATATAGCGAGTGTTGGAGTGGCGAGTCACTGGGAGTTTTGCCGATAATGTCACGGTGTGACAAGACCTTGTTGGGGGGTTTGTGCAATCATCATGGTTACGTCTGTCGATCCTTCCCCCTCAACAGATTTCCCTTTCTTTTCTTTCAATACTTCCTCAGCTGTCTTTCCCTTCACAGCTGCTCATTCCTTCTCAACTTCAGATCCCTTCACCGCCTTTAGGTATTCCTCTTCCCCCTTTTTGGCATCATCAAATGAGAGAGGAACGCCTGGGAACAGACTTGCAAGCAGGAAGTCGAGCCTGCTGATAGCTGAGTTTTGTCTCGAGTTTGCTGCGGAGTATGCAGCACGAAATTCGGATCGAGTAGCGTTGGACTCTGCTGAAATTAGCTTCATCTCAGCCAGAAGAAGGCTGAATTTTCTGTCCATATTTGCTTCCAGACGCTGAAGATCACTCTTATTTTGCTCACGCAGCAGCTTTATCTCGGCAATATGAGCTTCATGCATGTACTCAATGTGTTCTCTCAGTTTTGTTTTTGCATCAGCATTCTCAGCTCTCCATACCAAAGCAACTTGTTGAACAATGTCTGAAGTATCTAACCTTTGTTCCACTCGCATTGTTTTCTTCTTTGTTGTCACCATTCCACGATCCTCATTTGTGATGCCTCTCAAGTCGCGAGTAAGATTGGCATCTCTGTTGTCGAGTCGCATATCCGAGAGAGGCCTGGTGCCTCTCCATTCGTTCAATCTCAGCAAATAATACCTTGAACACTTCGCGAACTTGGTGATGCCGTTGCATCGGATGGCCATGCAAACATCAAAGTCATAATCATTTGGAACAAATGGTACCGAGGAAATAACAGGAGTTGGTCTATGGTAGCGTGCGTTCATTCTCGATTCTTCATGGAGGTTGGGTACCTCCGGGGAAAAAGGAAATGATTCTGTAAAGGATTCATCAGCGCCAACTGGGATTTGTTCAATGATGAGCGGTGCGCGTGAAGTTCTTTTTGGAGTCGAATCTGCTGCAGCTTGAGGAACCTACGCAGTGGACTGTTTTTAGCTGGGGTGCTGTTGTGAAGTGGACCCGCTTGCTCGGCCTCATTTGTTTCAGCCTTCGTTGGTCTCAGCTGGTTTCTCCAATTGAGTAGTCTGGTCCTCGGCATGATCAGAAGCATCATTGGACGATGATGAGATCTCCATTGATGGCTCATCATCAAAAGTAAAGGTTTGACGAGTAGTCTTGGGATCGAGACTTGCTCGTGCTTGGAACATCCGCGGTGAGTCTTTTGGATCTGTTATGGGGATGACTCGAACTTCTTCGCCGCCCGATCCCGAGAAAGGTTACATCAGGATTATCCGGGAATCATGAAGCGCTTATCTCCTTTTCAGGATGGGTCGATGATAGCAGGAGGGATGTTCTCTACTTGACTTCTTTACCCGGGGAAGTCTCAACCTCCCGTGGGCCTTCATTACCTCCAGTCTCTCATTGCGAGCGCAATATGGACTTCCTTTCGACGATGTCGGTGTCTTAGGGTCTTCTGCGGTAGCATCCATTGGAGTCTCAACCCCATGGATTGCACTTTCATCGCCAGTGTTAACTCCCGTGTACATTCCTTCTGTGCCTCGACCGCATGCATCAGCAGCGTCGTTAGCCTTTGAGCGGGTGACACCTCACCGAGACAGTCTCAACTGTCCGAGCTTTGTTGATGGCAACTTGTTGTTCGTTTGGTGGTTGTACTTTCTCCACTTCGCCTCCTGGATTCGTTGTGGAGTCATCTGCGGCATTCTCCGACCTTGCTGCGGTGGAGGAGTTTCCCCTCGGCTAGCGCACCGGTGAGTGACTTGGAATGGGGTCACTCGTCTCCGGACTCCCGAGTTGTTTCTTTTGAGTGTTCGGTAGTTGGGGCGGTGGTAAGACACCTTCAATAGGGGTTGGCTCGTGGGGTCCCCACTATCCCGGTTTTCATCGCCATTTCCTTATTGCCTTCTTCCGAGTGAGTGGGAAGTGGTAAAGAAGAACAACAGTGGCGATTTTTGAACCACTCCCATTGGATCAATTTCGGTGTGTTCGGAGGACTCTCTGGTCCCTCCATCAATCTTTGCTCGTGAAGGATTCGGATTCGTGCAATGCTTCTTTGCATTTGCAACTCTTCGTGGCGCCCGCCGGGTCCAGGATCCTCATCAGCACATCGGATAAGACATCAAGGAGAGGATGTGTGTGTTCGTAGTGCGGGAGATAGGGCATATGTTGGCCTTCTCACGTGCCTCGCCTTCCTCTACTGTTTCTCCTTTTCATTATCCTTGAAGATCTGCAGGATATCTCGTGCGATTGTCTTCATCGATCTTTGGGGTACGAGTGGTCGATCCCGAGGAAGCTCAACGATTCCTCTTCTTCTTCTATAAACTCGGGCCGTTGGAACTGCTTTCCCTGGATCGACTCAATTTCTATTTCCTCCACTCTGCAGACGATTTTGGATGTCAGGTAAGGTGGGGATAGGATCATCACATCACTATCAGCTCTACCAGCTTCTTTGTGTCTCTGTGGGCGGACTACAACTATTTCTTGATTTGCCTCTGCTGATCGCCTTCACAGACTTACATTTCTGTTTCATCAATTACATCCGGAGACTCTACTTCTCCAGCAGTCTCCGATATCTGCTCCGGTGAGTGGTGACTCGGCCCGGTTTCTCAAGCTCGGAGTGCTTGATGAGTCTTCTTCGTCTCCTTGTTTGTACCCGGAGGGATTTCCGGTTCGGAGACGGTTTTTCGAGTCTTGGGCGGCGGGGCCTTTGGTGTTTTCTTCTCGAGGAGCGGCCGTCTTGGCTTATCAGTTCTTCTCCTTTTGACGATCGGAGAAGGTATTTGAGAGTCCTTCTCGACCGCTGCTATGGGGCGGGAGACACTACTGCGGGGCGGGTGACTCGGATTGCGGGCGGAGCAGATTTGACTTTCTTTCTTTGCGGGAGAAAGCGATCTTCTTAGCATTGTTGCGGGGGCAGCTTTCTTCTTTGGTGGAGAGAAACAAGCGTATCTTCGTGGTCGGTGATTCCCCTCACTCGTGTCGGCTCTCTTGGCGTAGGCTCTCTTCGTGCGCCAGAGAGATTTGATTTGAACATCCTCTTGTTAACATGGAACGCCTTTCCATGTCTAAGAGGACTCTTTCACCTCCATCATCCGGCCAATCACCAGGCCATATCCTAGGGATCATCCAAATGAGCCATCTTCCTTGAAGGATTTGTTCCCTACGTTCTGACATAGTCTGCTGTAGACAAACTCGGCCCAGTTGATTTTCTTTTCTTCAATGATCGCAGCCATCACGATCAACTTAGCTTTTGACAGTTGGTCAAAGCTGCCAAATTTGATGTCAATACACTTGGCAACTATGTCCAACAGCTTGTGATAGTCCTCCTTCAGCAGCCTCTTGTTTGCTGTGTAAACTATTTTATCAGCATAGTCAGTCTTGTCTATTTCTTTCCAAGCAGCAGTTAAGTTTACATCAGCTTCGTTAATTTTCGATGCTCCTTCCGTTGGTAATGAGCAGTGTTCAGCCAAATCCTTGGCAGAGATGGTGAACTCCTTTTCGTGAACGGATGACTTTATTCCTTCATCGTGAATCTCAGCATTCACATAGAATTGAGCGACCTCCTCCACATAGGTCATCGAATATTCCATCGTCAGAAACGATTTCAGCCCGGTCGTTTGGAGTTTCTCAGCTATTTTCTTTATGAGGGCGTCATTGGACCCCTGTTTGACCATGCCCTCGAAATCCACGGTAGACCCGGTGTGGATTTGCTTTCCTAACTTGATAAAATCATAAGTTGGTGCCATTTTTCAGGATTTTATCGAAGAAAACTTACGGATTGATTTGAAGATAGATAGGGTTTTTGAGAGAATTTTTGCCTTTGCTTCTGAGAGAGAGAGAGAGATGAACAGTTTTGGTAGTGTGTGAGAGAAACGGGCGAAAATGGTTTAAGTATGGTTTATGAAAGGACGTGCGGACGGTTTTTGAAATGTGATCAAAATCAACGACTTAGATTTTGCACGCCGATTTAGCATTTAATGTCTCATATTTAATGCGGCAGCATTTATATCCAATCATAAGCTTGGTGTGCAGCTTTATGTCTGTACACATCATCATTATGCTGACGTCATTCTTAAAAACATTCCCGCTTAGTAAAACGCATTGCGTTTTGTCACTTTGCTCATAAGTGACTCAGCTTATCCCTTAACTGATTTAACTCTTCTTCTCACAGTTCTCATAGTGACTCAGCTACCAGCTGACTTGGTATAGCTGTCTTTCCAATACATCTGATTTACTTAGCTGATTTGTGAGTTCATCTCTTTTCCCTTTTTGTATCCCATTTCTTTTCTTTGAATCTTCTCAATGTTAACTCAGCTCAATTAACCCCAACTCATGCTTGAGTTCTTCAAATCTTGACTCACATAATGGTTTTGTGAAGATGTCACCAATTGTTTATCGTTGAGATATATTCCACGATTATGTCCTTCTTTTCAACATGATCTCTTATGAAGTGATATCGACATCGATATGCTTTGTTCTTGAGTGCAACACGGGATTTTGAGTGATTGCAATTGCACTTGTGTTATCACACATGATTGGAATCTCTTTTTCTTCAACTTCATAGTCTCTCATTTCTTTGTCTCATCCATAGGACTTGGCAGCAACAATTTTGCCCAGCCTATGTATTCCGCTTGGTGTAGAGGTGGCTATTGAATTTTGCTTCTTGCTAAACCAAGAAATCAGCCTGTTTCCTAGAATCCTAGCATTTGACATGTGCCGAGGTGCTTTTTTTCTAACTCAGATTCAAAGATAGTCGAATAGCAATAGCCAATTAGCTTGAATCCACCTTCCTTTGGATACCATAAGCCAACTTCTTGGCTTCCTTTCAAATATCTCAAGTATTCTCTTAGTTCTTTGTCATATGGCTTTCTTTTGGAGCGATTGAAATCTTGCACATACACCTACAACAAAGGTGATGTCCGCCTCGCTTCTTTGTAAGATAGAGCAATGATCCAATAAGTGCTCTGTATCTTGTTTGATCTGAGGCTTGCCATTTGCATCCATGTCCATTTTGATCGATGTATTCATTGGTATTTTCACGAAGACTTCTTCTCCATACCAAATTTCTTCATTAAATCTCTGGTGTATTTTGTTTGACTTATGAAGGTTCCATCCTTCGATTGTTTCACTTGGAGTCAAGGAAGAATGTCGACTCTCCCATCATGCTCATTTCAAATTTACTTTGCATGAGGTTTGAAAATTTTTCACACAACTCTTTGTTTGTGGATCCAAAAATGATGTCATCCACATATATTTGAACAAGCAATATACTCTTTTTGTCTTGAATTCTGAAAAAAAGTGTTCTATCTACTTTTCCCTTTGTGAATCTATTTTGATTAGGAATTGTGACAAGGTATCATACCATGCTCGGGGTGCCCTGTTTCAATCCATACAAGGCTTTCTTGAGTTTGTATACCTTATCTCCAAGAGTGTACTGTTCAAATCCGAGAGGTTGTTCAACATAAACTTCTTCTTCCAATAAACCATTTAGGAATGCACTTTTTACATCCATCTGATATACAATGAAGTTCTTGTGAGCTGCATAGGCAAGAAACATCCTTATAGCCTCCAATCTTGCTACAGGAGCAAATGTTTCATCAAAATCGATTCTTTCTTCTTGGCAATATCCTTTGGCTACTAGTCTTGCTTTGTTTCTTACCACAGAACCTTCCTCGTTCATCTTATTCCTGAACACCCATTTGGTGCCAATGACATTTTGATGTGTGGGTCTTTGAACTAATTCCCATACTTTATTTCTTTCAAACTGATTCAACTCTTCTTGCATAGCTTGAATCAATGTGTGTCAAATCCAATGCTTGTAACACATCTTTGGGCTCTATTTGCGAGATAAAGCAAGTGAACATGGCTTCTTGTTGGGTTGGATCTTGTTTTGACACCTCTCTTATATCTCCAATGACAAGTTCGGTGGATGGTCTCTCGGCCATCTTACATCGAGGTTGGAGTAAGTTATTTGGTTGCGTCTTTTACGGTGTGTTCTTTGTGTTGACTCTCTCGTAATCACTTAGCTGCAAATTATCCATTTGTTTTTGAGATTCAACTATCTCATCTTCTTCTAAGTTTATAATTCCAGCTCCAAAGCATAGGGACTCTTTCGTATGTTTGGATGATTGACTTGTGGTGACTCTTCAATGTCTTCTCCATTTACATTTGGCTCATTGAATACCACATGAATGGATTCTTACGCAACCATAGTCCTTTTGTTGAGTACTCTGTAGGCTTTACTTTCATTTGAGTATCCCAAGAAGATACCTTCATCACTTTAGCATGGAAAGCCTTTAGATTGTCCTTGCCATTGTTGTGGATGAAGCATTTACATCCAAATATTCGAAATATGCAACATTTGGTTTTCTTCCAGTCCAAATCTCATAGGAGTCTTTTGTTTGTCTGTTTATCATACATCTGTTTTGAGTGTAGCAATTTGTGTTGATTGCTTCAGCCCAAAATCTTTTTGGTAACCTGCCTCGCCTAACATGGTCCTTGCCGCTTCTTTGAGAGTTCTGTTTCTTTCTTCTTTGCAACTCCAACTCCATTCTCTTTGTGGAGTCCTTGCTGGCGATAGTTCATGACCAATACCATTTTCAATACAATCCGAGTTATTATTCCATTGACAAACTCGGTTTCTCTGTCGATCTTATTTTGATAATGGTTTGACTCTTCTCATTTTGAATCCTCTTCATGCCTATGGTAGTTTCGTAGAGTTTCTTTCTTCTTACACATGAATATTGTCCATGTATATCTTGAGTAGTCATCTACTACCACCAAGGTGTATTACTTTCCACTTATCTTTGGCTGGTTCCACTGGCCCAAATAGATCCATATGTAGCAGGATGCAATACTCTTGTTGAAGATGGACATGTCTTTTCTTTGAATGAAGATTTGATTTGTTTTCTTTCGACATGCATCACATATACTCTCCTTCTTGTATCTTGAGTCTGGAAGTCCTTCCACAAGATTACTTCGTGCAAGCTTGTTAATCGTTTTGAAATTTAGGTGACTCGGCTTTTTGTGCCACAAACCAACTTGATTGATTGTGCTCTTTGCTAATAGGCAAGTGATGTGTGTAGCGGTTGACCAATCTACTACATACATGTTCTTTTGTCTGCATCCTTGCAACACAACTTCATTCGTTTCAGTATCCTTGATTTGGCATATACCCATGTTAAATCCAACATTATAACCCTTGTCACGAGTTGGTGATGCTTAGTAAGTTAAAGTTGAGTCCTTCGACATATGCAACATCCGTGATTTCTAATCCATTTCTCTTGATGGATCAATGCCTCTAATTTCACCGGAGCTTCATTTCTCCAAATATGACTTTTGCTCCTTTAACTTCCTTGAATTTTGACAGATTTTTCTTGTTTCTGTCATGTGTCCGGAATGCAGCCGCTATCCATGTACCAGGTTCCTTGGCACTTTCGGTATTCTTGAACCTGCAATCAAGGAAATTAAATTTTAGGTACCCATATTTATGCAGGTCTGAGGGGATAGAGTTGTAAGATGATCCAACCAACTTATAGCCAAATGATTTGACTCTAAGGGGTTGCCATCTATCGTGCCATAATCATAATTAATCTTGGCAAATTGCTTGGGGATTTTAGGTTCATACAACTGTCTCTTTTGTCTGTATGCATGTGTATATGTTTTAGCAATCGTCTTCTTTGGGTAATTGTGGTGTCTTTGAGTGTAGTGCCTAGGTGCATATGTGTCTTTGATGAAAGCTCTTGTACTTTTGGAATGGCCTTTCTTGAGTTCTAGGCCTTTGCCATTTGGGCTTATATTCCATAAGTCTATCTTTGATAGTTCACTTCATTCCAATCACTTGGCTTGGATATTTTCTACCATTCCCATCATATGTATTTCTTTTATAGATTTTCTAGGGTTTTGGTAGCTCTCTTCTTCTTTACGGAGTATTTTGCATTTGGAGTTTCTTTGAGGAACTCGATTGAATCTCTTCCCATTTGTCCTTTGCCTTTCAGCACTGTTTTCCTTTTCCTTTTCCTTTATAACCAAGGCCAGTTTGCTTGTAATTGTGCTTTGGAGTGAATGTGTGTGTAACATTTAGGGTTTTGGATTTTTAGACTCTTCATTGCTTGAAGATCCTTTTTCCAAAATCACTTTTTGGAGTTTGACATAGCACAAAGGAATTAAATCTAAGCCCGTCTTGTCTCCACATTCTCTTTGACTCATAATAAGATCATCCAATGATTTGGATGCCTTAGTGAATGAGGCAATAACATTCTTGAGGTCATTCTCCTCTTCTCTATGGCAGCAATTTCGCTATTAACTTAGCATTTTCACCTTTAAACTATCATTCTCATCACCTATTTGACTTAGAGTACTCGGCTCCTTAGTCACTTTGAGTTTTGGCTTTTGAGTAGGCTGTTTTCCTCATTTAGTAGTGTGTGTGAGGATTTAATGTGTTCAAAATCTTTCATCATTTTGCTAATGAATCATAAAGATCGAGTGGGTGATGAAGTGTGTGTGTGTCGATCTCACTATCACTAGAGTGTGAGTTTGATGAGTTAGAATGTACCTCATCTTCTGGTCGAGGTTGATCTTGTTCCTTGGCCATTAAAGGATCGGGCTTCTTCTTCGAGTCACTTGAGTAGTCGCCTTCTTTGCTCTCAATCGGTGTCTCTCCTGGACTTGGCTATCTCGGCCGATCTCTGCGGCCATCATTGCCCTTTTCTTTTCTTGTCTTCTTTCTTTGAAGACCTTTCTTTCTTCTTCATCCTGTATTTGTTGACTACGAGGATATGGGCGATCAATGGCATAGTGACCTGGTTGTCTGATTCAAAGATAGATTTTCAACCTTTTGATCGACTCTTTCCATTCTTGGATTGTCGCCCTTTGATATTGACTTTCGATGATCGTTTTCTCTTGGTAGCCTATCTTCCCTTGATTTGGGATGAGCCGAGTGTCTTCCTGGAAGATTCACCCTTTCCTCTCTTGTAGTTCTTATTGAAGAACTTGTTGAACCTTTAACCATCGGGGCTATTTCTTCCGGATCAATGACTTCTTTGACTTGACTCTCTTCCCATCCTTAACAATTAGACCAAATTGTTTTGGAGTGCAATTTTGTCTCTTCCTCGATCTTTTCTTCTCGGCTCAAATTGTAGGCTTTGAGATCCGAGAATAATTCATGATTGGATGTCTTTGATAGGTCCATGGAATGTCTCGGTGCCATGACCTTCATTTCCCACTCGGTTGGGAGACTTTTTAAGATCTTCATACACATTTCTTACGTGTGTATATTCCTTTCCAAGTGAAGATAGCTCGTTGGTGATTTACGTGAACCGAGCATCCGGTTGATCCAGGTTTTCTCCTGCGATCATTTTGAAGTTCTCAAATTTCTCAGACATTTTTGATAATTTGTTTTCTTTGATTTGCTCTAAGCCTTCACAAATCAATGTTAGCTTGTCCCGATTTCTTTAGCCGTTTTGCATGATTTGACTTTATTGAACATGGATTTGTCCAATGTTTTGTAAAGAATGTCCTTGGCTACATTGTCAAGTTGTATCTTTTTTGTCATCATTTGTCCATTCGGTTCTTGGTTTTCAACCATGGTAGTGCCTGGGGCAACATCCTCTTTCCTTCACCAAGCAGACTCTTCTTACGATTGTGTTCACCTTTAAGATTTGCGGTGGCCCATCCTCTATCACTATCCACATCTCATCATGTAATGCCGATAGATGAGCTGCATACGAATTTTCCAATCATCAAATTCTTCAATAGTAAACATAGGGATGCGTGTCAAATTTGCTTCCATGATAATAACTTTTAATGATAAAAAGAGTTTTGAAAGTTTAAGTACTAAAGCGAGACTTTGAAAGGTTTGGAGATCTAGTTGAAGAACGGTGCGGAAGGCTCAATGAACCAACCGACTACGATACCACTTGTAGGTCCCAAGGGGTGTAAGTGTAAGGTTTAGAAGGGGGTTGAATAAACCTTACCAAATTTTCGATTTAGTCCTTTTAAATATTTGAGTTGATACTTACACATTTGTGTCCTTGGTGGATGGATGATTTAGATAATCGTAGAGTTAGTCTCTCAATAGACTCAATCGATTTGTTGATGGAGTAACTGTTTGTTAAGTCTAAATTAACTCAATGTGGTTTGTTTTATTGAAGACTTAACACCCTTAAGTTTGATAAAGCAAGGATTTAGTGCTTGGTTTAGTACTTAGAAATTATCAAGTGGATAGCAAATTTATCGTGAGATATAAGCGGTTAAGATGCAGGAATTAAAGTCTTTGAAATGTAAATGACACAATAAGATTTTTATAGAGGTTCGAAGATGGGGTAATTCTTCTACTCCTCTCTTCTCCAACTCCTGGAGGAATTCACTAGGTATTGATCAATATACAAAGTGGTAACAGTCCGGATACAAGTCTTGATCACACACGGTGACTTGATCCTTTGGGACTCGATCGGAGATGCCTTGATCACTCGGTGGCTTCTCGTGCGACTCGGAACCTTCTTCACGGGGCAAGCTTTGCGCACTCTACTACAGCCCACTTGCTCAAGCTCTTTGGATTTGATCACGAAGCCCTCCAAAAGCTCAAGACTTGGTTCGACTTTGAACGTTCCTACAATCCTTCGTGGAATGTGGACCCCTTTATTTTTGATATTTTTCCTCTTCAACCGATTGAAGTTATCTTTCCTTCACATTGAGGTGAGTGTTGGATTGATGTTCTTCGTAGTGTAGGCTTGAGGATTGAGAATATTTGATTTTCTAATAATTGCTTGGGCGTTTTTGGTTCTTGTCTCTTAATCACTTGGTACAACTCTTTTCTCAAAATAAACTCCTCGGCCTTTTATAGTGATCTTTCAAAAATTTGCCCGTTGAAGAGATAAAGCTTATTTTTGAAAGTCACTTGCGATCGTTGGCTTGTCTTGTTGCGATCCTTGGAATTGGTGTTTCCTCGTATGAATTATTTTCCACCTTTTTGAGTTCGACACGGTGTAGTGCTTCCCATTGGTTTATTCTTTTTGCACGCTTCCTGGGTGAGCACTTGAGAAAGGTAGTATGGAGATATTACTTGTTTGGGTAATTCTCTTGATTTACAGGCAACGGATCTTTTTGATTATCTCGACTTGATTGCATTTCCTTGCTTTCCCAGGTGACTTAGAGTCGACTTCCAATCATGGATGACTCTTCTCATCACTTCAACTTGAGACTTGGCTATTCTCGAGTTGACTTGACCGACACTCCACCACTGTTCATCTGCTTCTTCTTGATAGAGTTCCGTCTACTCTTCTTTTGCCATACTAAATTTGTCTTGCGGTGAGTCTTCATTTTAGTCTCCGGTTGTCTTCTTGCATGTTTGGGCATAGCCGACTTAACTCGGCTTGACCAACCCTATTTATTACAATGCATTTTACAACAAGAATGGGGTGCCAACTTCCCATTCTAAGTTTTACATGGCATTCATCAAAATCTAAACAATAAATTTCCTAACATCTTTTTTTAACATTAACAGTAAATTTGTTTTGTGACCTTTTTCGTTTTGCGGTGTTCAGTTGTAAATTTGAATAACAATACTAACCTTTATGGAAATTAATTAATAAATAATATTGGAGTTGTTAGTCAATTACGTGTTGATATTGAATACCAATACTACAATGCTAGGACCTGTATTATGATTATTTGTTCAGATACTTTAATTTAGTCTATTAATATGTATTTATGTCTAACATAAGATTCAGTATATAATAGTAGAAAATTCAAACGAACGATTTCAGCTATTTTTATTCAGAATTATATGGTGTTGAAACAATTTTCCCATGGAAACATTTCATTTCTTTGTAGATTTAAAAGTGGGATTAGGTATGAAGAATTAACACTGATATTGTGCGAGAATATAAATCATGACATCAAATCATTCAATAGTATCAAGATAACGTTTACGGATAAATCAAAAACCTTCACAATACGGTTGAAGGCTTTACGAGTGGGGTCCGAAACATATTGCGGCCAAACTTTCTCTACAAGGATTCAAAAGATTATAATGGTTGATGATGAAGTAAGTAAATGCTTTTAATACACTTTTTTTTTGTTTTTATGATAGTTTAAAAACTAATTCAAAACTTATTAATGCATGCAGGGTATCCAAATTGGAATGATAATATTTAATGATGATATCAATCATTTTTCTGGAAGATTTGAAGTCGATAAAACATATTTGATCACTAATGCAGATGTTAAAAAAATTAACCCAATGTTTCCGAGTGCAAATCCTGAAAAGGAATTAGTGCTTAAGAAATACATCATTGTGAGTGATACTTCTGAAGGTATAGAAGGAAATATACACTTCAACTTTATGAAGTTCAAAGACATAGATCATGAACTTCACAAAAACAAGGGAATTGACATATCTTCTTTAACCTTTACTTATTCATTAATAATTATAAATTTTATCCCATATATTAAGTTATATTTTTGATTCCATATATTGTACCTTTTGCAGATATTTGTGAAATTTTGATAAAGGTCAAAGAATGCAAAATTGCAACAAACTCAAAAGCAGCGTCAAAGTCTTTAAGAGAAATAATAGTCGCCAACCAAAAGTAATATGTTTTATTATTTATCATATAATTCTAAAGAATATAATTGCTTTAATCTTCTATTTCTTTATTCTTATGCCAATAATTAATGCTTATTTATATTTGATTAATTAAACAGATATCATCCCATAGTAGTCTGTCTTTGGGAAGATTTGGCGAAAAATGAAGGAACTATTTTGCATCAAATTGCAAATCATAAACCAGTTATTGCAATCACAAAGCTCACTGCGAAAAAATACTTGGTAACATATGAATAGAATAAGTAATTATACTTATTAATAATATATTAACAATGTAATTCTTTTTTTATTAGGAGAATTGCAATTGCAAACTACTGCGGCATCAATACTTCAAATAAACCCGACATGTGAAGAAGTCAATCATATGAACAGTGGTATACTAGAAATCATAAAAATCATTGCGTTAATTTAATTTCAAGAATATCTTAGTTTGTTCGTATATTTTTACAGTGAAAGTACAATTGATCATGAGCCAATCAAAATACTTGAATTGTCAATGAGCAAGAGAATAAAAGACATAAAAAAGTGACCCTAAACGAAATTATACACAATCGACATGCACTGAGTGAGGTATTTTTTACCTTAAAAAGTTATATTAAATATATTAATTATTTTAATATTTTCTAATAATCACTATTTTATGTTACAGGATACCTATTATTGTTTTAAGGGATTTGGTGAAAAGGTTCTCAATAAATCTTCTTTATGTTATGATTCATGCAAAAATTGTGTTGCATCCGTTTTAAAGAGTGATAACGACACAACATGCAAAAAGTGTAACGAGGAAGAGGTGGAAACAACACCTAGGTAATATATCGATCCAAATGCTTAAATAACTTGGACATATGTCTTAAACTAATAATAATATTGTTAATTGCAGATTTAGGTTAGTCTTAAATGTCGTTCAAGGAAATGATAGTGCATGCATAACAATGTTCGAAGATGCGACAACTGTTTATGTTAGATGTTCCATTGATGAATACCTTACATCAATCAAGGAGATATTTAACCTAACTAAATATATTTTATTCATTTCATCTATTTTCGATATATATTTAAAATCTTTTATTTTTTATTTTATTTTATCAAAGAAACATTGTATACTAATCTTGAATTTTGTAACTGATGCATCAAATATATATTTAATTATTTTTTTTATATATAAGTTTCTAAATTTATTTAATGTATATGAATTCAGGGTGAACATCAATCCAAGTTCTATAGAAGATTGAGTACACAAGCATCGACTGAGTTTCGATTTCTAATTTCTCTCAACAAAAAAGCAGAACTAATCAATGGAAAATTCAATGTGATAGCTGATGCAATTGAAAGGATACCTCTTTTGAAGGAGAAGAAGTCAGACACATCAAACAAATATGATGATGATACAATGGGCACTTTAAAGGCTGGCACATCAAATGATCTTGGTATGGAGCAAGTTGCATCTCTAAAAGAGGATGGAAAGAAAAAAAATGACTCAGAAAAAAGATCAGGGAAGATGACATCGATGCCATGATTTCAAGTGATGACGAATATAATCTTAACAATCTTAAAAAGAAGTATATGAAGAAATCCTTGAAGTCAAACGACAATAAGACTTCTCCAGCAATCAAGATCAAACAAGTCTTACATTTTTCCCTTCACAAGCAAAACACATTTAAAAATTTTATAAAAATATTACAGTTACCCCCTTAATTTAAGAAAGAATCAAACTTGAGGTTTCTTTTTGTAATTTTGAAACATGTGTGAGTTTTTCTGTAATCAGCCCAGACCTCAGGGATGTTTTTGTAATTATCCCTAATTAAAATGGGTAAAATGACATTAACAATTTTTTTTCTTTTCCTATTGTTTTCTTCAACAGGTTGCTGCTATATTTAAAATTGGAAACAGCAAAGATACTCCAAAGATTCCTGATCACTTATCTGCCGATGCAGAAAGTTTTATAAGGCTATGTTTGCAGCGGGAACCATGTGCGAGGCCCACGGCATCCCAACTACTGAGTCACCCTTTTGTTAGAAACCAAACTACACTGAGAGCAACCAATGTCAATATAACCCGAGAAGCATTTCCTCGTGCCTTTGATGGAAGCCGCACTCCGGTAAATTTCTGCACACTGCTTAAATAATTTCTAATTATTCTCTTCACTCATTCTTATAAAAGATAGGTTTGTTAGTGTAATTTCATAATAGGGGATAATAACAAATATCCCCTTCAGGTTGAGTCTAATTACAAAAAAAAACCAGATGTTTTAAATTTTGAAAAAAAAAACTTGAGGTTTGATTCCATCTTACGTTGTCATCTTCATAAGCAAAAATTGTTTTCAAAAGCCCCCGACATTTATACGATTTACCCCCTTAACTTTAAGACCTCTTAAATTTGATACTGAGAATCAAACCATAGTTTTTGAACTAGTCTCTTGACGGACCGTCTAAACGGATCTAAATATCAACCCATCTCGCATGGACGACCCCATCCGCGAGAAAATAAAAAAATGGTGCAGTATTTGAAGACGAAACATAGTAAAAATCAAACTGAAAATGAAGGTCAAAAACGCCACCGCGAGAGCGACAAACGACGCTACAAGCGGCCAAACAAGTGGTCCGTCCTGCGATACTGCTGAGCCAGCTGCGTCCACCGTCTCTCTTGTCGCGTGATTCGGCCTATCTATCTCGCTCCACTTGCAACGCCGATATCCACTCCGCCAACCCTCTGGCACACCGCCACCACCGCATCCCTATGATTAAAATTAGGGTGACGACCAAATCAGCAGTGATGAACATGGGCCGTTGATCGGTGATGAGGTAGATGAGTATTTGGACCTTGATGACTACAATTCATGTCAGTTTAATGAGGGATACATTGGTAATCATGAGTCCCAACATTACAGTGTTTCTCAAAGCAGCTATGGGGGTGACAGTGTTGTCCCAATCCAGCACCAATGATACAAGTAGTATCAGCTAATACTTTTATATAGAAATACTAATACATTTTATAAGAAAAACTAATACTTTGCATGGGCACTACGAAAATACTCTCTAGGAAATTACTAATACTTTTCCGATGGATAGCTAATACATTTCGGGAGAGAAAAATTTAATTATATTTAGAGAAACTACTAAAATACCTCTCCAGGGAACTGCTAATACTTTTTCGAGGAACTACTAATACTTTTTTGAGGATTGCTAATACATTTTGGAGTATATTTAGGAGAAATACTAAAATACTCTTGGGAACTCTAATACATTTCAAAAGAATGCTAATACTTTTTAGAAGGACGGATAATAATACTTTTCAGAAGGACTGTTAATACCGGTGGTCCTTGAAACTACTAAAATACTACTGCTAATATTACGGAAATGCCAATGGGTCCGCGGGTTAGATCCATCTAACAGGTCAGACCCGTTCGACGGTCAGACAGAAGTTTTTGTGGAGTTTTTTTTTTTTTTGGTAATTTTGAAATATCTCTGTTTTTCTTTATAATTAGCCCAAACCTCAAGGGTGTTTCTGTAATAATTGGAGAATGTTTCCAACAATCTGATCCGACGTTTTATGTCATCTGCTTAAAATTCTAACATCTGTATTACGTGGCAGACCGCTTTGGAGTTGCAGTCCTGCCGAACGAACAACAGTTACTTCGATAGAGACGATAGTTCAAGATTAACACCACCAAGGACCTTATTGAGCCCGAGGTATAACATTAATGGAATTAGATCTGATGCATTTGTTGTTTACAATTAATAGTTTATTAGTAACAGTTTGTTTTCTTATTATGTCCCCAGGGATAATGCCAGAACAATTACATCATTGCCTGTATCTCCCTCGTCAATCCCATTACGACATGATGGTGGGCCGGCGTACAGGAGTTGTTTTCTTTCCCCCCCTCATCCGTCTTATGCTTTTGCCGGGCAAAGTAGTCAAAACTCAAAATTACGGTGAACACTCAATATTCCCGTTAAGGCCCAACCCAAGAAACAGAATTGATCATCCATGGCTCGAAATCCCACAGTTTAGAGCTCAACAACCTGTTAGATCACCAACAAGAACCATGCTATAATAGAACTCATAATGTGCTTCAAATATTGATCGTTGCAAGACTAGAGTTTTATGGGATTCGAATTTGTTCCATGGTCCCTTGGTCACGGCGCCCAATGAAGAAGCCCCTGGGATACGAGGTTGTAAGGTTCGTTCTATTGGTACCCTACTGTCATTATGTATTCTGTAAATCTCTCCATGTAAATACAGATGCTGGATTGTAGAGCTTATGTTGTATGCTAAAGGAATGTTGATCAAGATGCCCAATACAATAGTTACTGGAGAATGGTTACTGTAGCCGTGTAAATTGCGATTTTAGTCTTCTAACCATTGAGGTGAGGCAA
This sequence comes from Rehmannia glutinosa, assembly GCA_016081115.2. Taxonomy (NCBI): domain Eukaryota; kingdom Viridiplantae; phylum Streptophyta; class Magnoliopsida; order Lamiales; family Orobanchaceae; genus Rehmannia; species Rehmannia glutinosa. The sequence goes on along the minus strand of CM071936.1, from coordinate 9,604,122 downwards.
AGTTGGTCCTTTTCGAATTCCATTTGGCTAAATTACCTTATATTGTTGAAAACTCTCTGATAGTCCTTAATTCGGCGAAAATTTCAAAATTGTATGCAAACCCTCACATAAGTTGCATGTTAACCCCCCAAAAAATTGGGGATTTCAAAATCTCTCGTCAAAGTTAATGTTTTTGTTGATGTAGTTGATGAGTAGGATGTTGAGAAACCCCAATATTTGGCCGGAAACAATAATTTTTGGTTGGAGATTCGAAAATCCCTATTTTTCGACATTCACGTGCAATTTACGTGAGATTTTCAAACAATTCTCAAATTTTAGGTGAATTGAAATCTAAATATGAGAATACTGTGTAACTTTGCCAAATGGACGAACGAATTTTGCCGCACTCCTATAATTACGGGACTAAAATTGACATTTTCCCAGCCTTGTTTGTAATTGTATTGGGGGATATTTCTTTCACCAAAAAGAAAATATATTTGGAAAACAAAAGTGGGTTTTCATAAAAAGAAAAAATATTACCATTCATCAAAATACATTTTCTATTCTTCCTCACTAATATAATAAAACAGAATTGAAGACATTTACACTAATATTAGTATATTACCCTCCATATTATGACTTCCCTATTCCACTTTCCCTATTCCACTCCATATTCCATATATTAGATGAATAACACATGTAAATTATGACTTCATTTTGTACACTTGTCATTCATCCGAGGTAATGGAATAGGAGTGAAAAGGGAAAGTGGAATAAAAATCTTAATCCATCATGAATACATCCTCTTAAAATATTTTTCTCAAAATGTTAAAAATAACACCAAACAAGCTAGCTAGATTTCATGAAAAGTTATTTAATACCAAATGGCAATTGATAGATGTGAGTTTTGCATGTATTTTGGGGCATATTTATGGCTATAATGATGGGTAAACATGCATATACTTGTGTAAAATGTTACGTATTCACTCCTTGTGGAAAAGATATTACACTTTGCTTGTTTATAGGAATTTCATGATATTTGAAGCAAATTGAATACAAATACGAGCATTGCAAAGTGGAAACACTGAGAATTGAGTGAGTATACCAAAAGCGAAGCTAGAAACGAGCGGAAGATGAGCGTATAAGGAGAATACAGGGAGCGCACGGGTTGGGCGTGCCGTAGGCACCACCCGTGTGCCCCTGAATAGAAGGCTTTCTAAGGCTACGGCATGGCGCACGGGTAGCAGGTGCTCATACGCCACCCGTGCGCCAGCGGAGAATTGCAATATACCTACGGCATCACGCATGGGTAGCCGTGCAAGGGCACACGACCGTGCGTGTTTGGCAAAAATCAAAGGCCGCTACGGGATGGCACGGGTAGCCGTGCGGGCGCCACGACCCGTGCGTCTGCTGGAGTCCCATGTCAGCATTTTGCCCTAAACTTGAAAGTAGGTATAAAAAGGCTTTTTTGGGGGCGCACACAAGGATATTCTGATATTTTTGGGATCTACAACACAAGACAAATGTCTATTCTTGAAAGAGGACATCAAGGAGATAATTGGGTTGCATCGGAGCTCAAGGAACGGAGATATATCGAGAGATTGTCGACTTTCCTAAGTTTTTCTTGTTTTTCTTGTAGTTTTAATCTTCTATTTTAGTTGTCATGGTTTTGAACAATTTGTCTATGAGTTGTTTAGAAAATATGTATAGCTAAACTCTTTAGATTTCCGGGTTTTGGAAGTAGATTAATGAACTCTTGTTGGATGTTTTAATCTTAGTTGAAGTTATTATCTTGAAGCCTATTTGAGTATTTTGAGCTTATTCTTGTTTTATCACTTGATCAATGATTTAACTTGTTTGATATATTGATTCATAATTCGAGAGATGAGTTTCAATATTAGATCTTGAGTACTTGACACAAATATTTGCATGAATCGAGAGGTTTGTAAGTATTTGTGAGGACATTTGATCTTTTGCACTTTTGGGAGTTGAGTACTTCATGTTGAATAGAGATGCTATCATAAGTATTTCAATCTACGTTTTATATGCATCTCGAGAGGAAGGATAAAATATCTTTGTGATCGTCTTATAGGAATATTGATAATAACTTGGCTTGGATTAAATCGGACAACAAGAGGTATATTAATCGAAACATTAACTTGGAAATCCATTTCATTATCTTGATACTTCTATCAATAGTATTATCTTAATCTTGTGTTTTAGTAGTCTAACTTGTCTTAATCTCACAACACAATCATCAAATTACAATAGTCTAAATAAAAATAAATCTATCTTAGTTCAATACTTAGCACATTAATTTATTAGTCTTCGTGGATACGACCTTGCTACCCTTTTCTATAATGTACACCATACACTTGCGGTGAGCTAAAAATAAAGGCGAACAGCAATCAAAGTATGTAAACTATGCCTAGGAGAAATGTACATCATGACAAGTGTTTTTCACAACAAAAAGCTTCAACACCATCAAGTTAGATCTCCCTATTGCTTACAAAGAGTTTCTGGATTTATCACAAGATTTAAAGAATCTAAATTCAAAATAGGACTTGTTTTTCCTCAATTCCCATTCATAAGCTTCATTCCCATCCAAATACATGCGAACTATCCTGTCCGAAAATAAGGATACATACTGGAAGCCACAGTTCCTTGAGCATTTACAGTTATCATCAATTGTTGATGTAATAACCAACTTCTCTAAAGCATGAGCATTTTTCAGTATATAGATCACAAATTCGACGTCCAAACACTTTGTATCATTGTTTTCAACGGCAACACCACAACACATATTCCTGCAATGAGCGACGAGCTTTACACTCTTCAGATTCGATAAGTCCCCCTTCTTGAATATTAAGTATTTGTCTCTATTGGAATATAAAATCTCACCACAGAAGCATTGGAAGTATTTCTGTATGAGAAAATACAATTAACATCCATGACACTTAACATTTAGTTCACAATCATTAGGAATGAACTGTGTTCCTTGACTAATCTCATAGTACAGTTGATATAAATTAAAATATCCTTATTGCAAATATATATTAACAATATACCTTTTATAACAAGACAGTTGATAGTTCAGACAAGAAAAAATCATATGAAATACACCATCTTATTTGCATAAACTATGGTGATCCACTTATATATATATATAGCATTAAAAGGCTGAATAATAAATGTTAAAGGGAAAACGAACCAAAAGACCAGTCAACATTACTGCGTAGGAACATCCATAATAATGAAGAAAAAGGTGAACTCAACTCAGATTGGTATATTTATCAAGATACAGAAATAAGCAATTTACTAAAATCAAATCACAAGAAGGAAAAATGCCAAAGTGACATTTTTGGTTATTTTGACAGGAGATAACCTTGCTAAGTCAGCTCTCGCATGCAAACATTGTTCAATACTACGGAAGTGATCTGGTACAAGTTAATTGCATTATGCAATAAAATATGCTTCTGACTAGAACATTTGTTTCCGGACTTTCACTGCACAATGTTGGATCAATGGTACTAAAACAATGGTATAACATTTATTTCCGGACTTTTGCACTCTAGTGACTGACTATGCTTGCATTTTTTCCAGAGTGAAGAAAGATTATCAGTTTACTTAGAGTATGTTTCTAGAGGTTTCATCCACAAATTACTGCAAGAATATGGACCTTTTAGGAACCTGTCATACAAAATTACACTCGGCAGATCCTTTCTGGTCTTGCTTATCTGCATGGACGTAATACAGTGCACAGGTGCGATTGGCTTTCGAATATATATTTCTGTGATGTCCTGGAATTTTAAATTTCATCTATTCTCTGTAGAGATATCAAAGGGGGCAAACATCTTAGTAGATCCCAAAGGTGAAATCAAACTTGCTCATTCTGACATGGCAAAACATGCTTGTTTCATCTATCTTATATTTTTATCTATGTTTCTACAAAGGGATAATTACAAAAACTACCCCGAGGTTCGGGTTAATTGCAAAAATGCACAGGTTTTCAAAATGAAAAAAACCCTTGAGGTTTGACAACATTTACCATTGCCAAGGTAATAGCCTATATTTCAAATGAACAATTCCTAGGGAAATTTGGAGCACAGGGATTAATGAACTTTTAGCATCGGAAAGAAAAAATATTGAACCAAGATCTAGACAAAATTCATAAAAAAATAGTTAATAGAAAAGGAAAAGAGCCCAGAAGAATCAAATTACCTCCCCAGGGGTCACCATCTCTATGATCAGAGTATCCAAATAAGGGAAGGAGTTTAAAAAGCATACTATTCCAGGGAGCTCATATTCCAGAAGAGTTGAATGAATTTTCACACGCTTAGGCTTGAACAACGGAAAAGGTAAGCCTAATAGTGTCAATATTGACAAGGTCTGTAAGCACAAAAGATATCAAGGTAAAGCCATAATAAAAGCATTATGTGCTATTATAGATAGATGCAGTTAAACATAGAATATCACCACTTCAATCAACATTGTTGGCACTATACATGATAGTTTTTTTTTTTCCTCTCATCACTATTTATCCACTAAAACAAAACAAATTTATGATAATATACTAATCAAAAGATTTTGCAGAAGATTTTTACTACTCTTAAGTACTTTAATATATGAACTGAGCTTCATAATATGACAACATTACAAATTTAACATCAGAATATAATAATATTATGTGTCTGTTTAATATACACATACATGTAATTCAAGAAGGCCTCACCTGAATGAAGACTGGCCCAAGAATTAGTTCATTGACATGTTTCACACTTTTTAATAGTTTAGCAGCCACACCAGGCCACGCAATGTTGATATCAAACTCAAATGACTTGGGCGTGTAATCAAAGTTAACATATACCAATGAGGACACATTTCGAAACCGAAAACGTGGAACGGATAACCATGTTTCATTGGTTTTTGTAATCTCTAATTCTTTAAGATAAGGAGCATCAATATCGAACCAGTTAAAATTTCCATTTTCCTCCATATTGACAATTTTGAGTGTTTTCAGACTTGGAGACTTGATGTTCAGGGAACTGATGATTAAAGTTTCAATCAGAACTAAAGTTTCCAGGACAGGGCAACCCGATAACAGTATCGTAATCTGCTCTTCCGAGATTTGAACAAAGGATAACTGCAAACTCTTAAGCGAAGTCCAACTCACTGTGTGTCCATCATACCACCACGAGTTGTTCACACTTATTTCCATCTTTACAAGTGAAGGGATGTGGTAAAACCATTCGGGGTAACAATAGTCGTCCACTATTAAATCCAATTCGAGGAATTCCAATTTCTTCTTGAAAACACACTGAAGCCATTCGTCGAGCAACTCGGGATCTAGTTTAACACCAAATATGCAGAGAGAGAATTTCTTGAGATTGGGACAAGTGCATTGCATCAATGTGTGGTGAACAAAAGAGACGAACTCGGGCAACTTGACAGATGGTTGAAGACGATCATCAAACTCAAAAACGATATTGTCAACATGGGTCCATAGGTGCTTCCACATTTTTGAAAGGACACACGTTTTAACAGCATCTTTCATCTCCAAGAAAGAGAGTATTTGAACGAGCAGGGGTTCTGGTAAATCACTGAGACGATCTAGAGCTGATTCTTGCTCATCTTGATCTTGATGTTGGCTCTTGTTCTTCGGACTCGATTCTTGATAACCGCTGCCATTGCTGCTACTCTCGCGATTCTCTTCCATGATTTGAGTCGTTTTAGTCCGATTAGAAAGGCAGAGCAGGTGTTGGAAATTACTCGGGTCCCGGATCTAATCCGGGCCAAATAAGATCCGGCTTTTCGATCTAATCGAACGGAAACGGAAGCGTGGGATTTCAAAAATCGAGTTTTAGATATAAGAACATAAGATCATGCTTATTAAATTTATTCAAACTAAAGGAAGAAAAGAAAATTTACATCTTTCGACGATTTTTTTGTTCTTCGCTTTTTTCTCCGTCAATCCTTCAAATCCTCAAGCTCGTAGACACCGCGATCTTCCACCCGATCCTCCCTATCAACGGCGGTGTGTGGGCACCCAAATAATAATTCTAAGTTTCCTAACTTTTATTTTCCTACGATGTACTCAACTCATGAGAGATCGTAGGATTGAAATTAACCTGGATAGGAGGAGGTGAATCAAGTAAGTTAATTAAACCACAAACCCACCAAATTTTAATCACAAAAATCGGCAGGTTATTTGAACAAAAATTGCCAAATTGCAATTCAATGGATTGGCCAATAACAAACAACTTTTTAGTTGCTAATGGACAAAACTAAAAAAACTTTTGTTTGTTGCATGAAAACTAAGAAATCAATTAGACCAAAAACTTTCAAAAGCGGGGTGGGGCTGTCGGTTTTTTGTAAGAATTTGTTACGGCCGAATAATTACTTGGGAATGGGCGAAAATTGTGTGTCTAACTTGTTAGATGTGGTCCCCTTTTTATGTTTTGTTCAATCGGTTTCCAACTTTGGTTTCTATCTATTCTAGAATTAATAATTTAGATAGATTCAAACTCTAATTAATAATTATCCAATATAATTATCAATTTAATAACTATATTAATATTATAAATATCTTATATTTATTTAATTCCAAATACGATCAAAATCGTAGAATATCATATATTCTAATTAACTAATATTAATATATTAGCTCAAATATTTTGGAAAACTATTTTCCAAAAAAACCCTTAGGAAAGAAAATATTATTTCCAACCCGTTTACTCTAGGGAAGGCGAACCAGGGGACCATGGACCTATAATTATGAGCTCCAATAAACCGAATAAATAATTAACTCTTTAATTAATTTATTCGACTTATTAATTCGATATTACTCCACTATAAATTCGGAATTGCACTCTTATAATTATAGAATATCTTACTCTACGAATTGAGTCATTTGATATAATCATTACATATAGATTAATCCTCCATAGACAATTCGTAATTGAAGCTAGGTAGTATCCGTTAAACCTCTTCAATTACCTCTTATCCTCATTTACCATTAATTCACTAGCGAATGGTTAATTTATAATCGGATTATAAATTAGAGATCTCAAACCATTAAGTTCCAGAATTAACAAATGAGAGAATCGTCTTTCTACTTCCCGCAAGAAGGAATGGATTCCATATCTCGTGAATTTATATTCCCACTATTTAATTCAAATGTGAATCTAAAATGCAAGTGTTGGGAATGTCGTAGGACAAGCTTAAACGAGCAAATTAAGAATCACGAGAAATAAACAGGAGTCTATAATCACTCAGGATTAAGATTTATCCATATATGATCATCTAGTGATTTAATTTGATTTTCCATTTCTACAACGGAATTTGTATGGAAAATTCAAATTAAATCGGTCCAAGTCCTATATGATCAAATCATATATAAATGCCCCCACTAAAATGTCTCCACATCGATTTGATCCGGATAAGACAGTCACATTCAAAATGTTCTGGGCCGCATTAATGATGTTTTAATTAAAGATCCCATACTTTAATTAATTTCATCACGGACTTATTTTTTTTTTTAGTTTATTATCCATAATCTTAATCCTCTTGTATATAACTCTTATATACTAAGATTATGGTTACAATAAATAAACTAGGGATTTTCATGATGTTCAAGAAAATACATACAATATGCAAAAAGAGTTTGAAAATAAATGTCGCTTTTATTAATAATCAAAACAATTCATAATTGCTTTAAGGGCACTATCCCTAACAATCTCCCACTTGCCCTAAAGCATATGGGACATGTCTCTCAGTTAGTAGAATGTTATCTACGTAAATCACTAAAATTGCCACTTTACATCATTGATCTGCTTGTATACACAAGGCTCATCAACACTTTGGTCAAAACCAAGACTTGATCATCTCATCAAATCTATGGTTCCATGACCTGAGGCTTGCTTTAACCCATAAATGGATCTAAGCAATTTGCGGACTTTTCGCTCTTGACCTTTGGCTACAAAACCCTATGGTTCTAATCCATTTCTTGGTTCATAGCTTCAAGCCACCTCGCTATATCAGAATCCTCCATCACTTGTCGAAAAGACAATGGATCATCGTCTACCTCATCAAAGACTGCAACATTTGCCTCTTCAATTTGACGATAGCGGATTGGTGGTCTAATCACCCTCCCACTGCGTCGAGGTATCTTGACATTACGATTAGGTATAGTGGTAATTTTTAGCGATTTCCCAACAACTCTTGTTGGTTGTGGTGCGATCTCATCGAAAGTAACTCCTCGAGTACAACTTTACTCCGAGGTTGGAAGTTTTCTTTGTAATCGTTCTCAAGAAAGATAGCATTAGTCAAAACTATTACTTTCTTTTCTTGTGGATCATAAAACAAACTTCCTCTCGTTCTTTGGGGTATCCAATGAACAGAGATACACTTCTAAACATGGATGCAACTTTCCAATCTTTCTTTTCAAGACATGTCTTTGGCACCCCATATGCGGAAGTGGTGTAAACTAACTTCTACCGCCATTCCACAACTCTAGTGGTGTCTTTTGGATTGACTTAGATGGAACTACATTCAAAATGTAAACCGTCGTTTGCAATGTATACCCCAAAACGAATCAAGCGGTGTAGTTCATCATCTACCTAACCATATCAAGTAACGTTTGGTTTAGGAAGTTCTAAAATATTTCGGCATTTAGCGGTGGTTGTTCATTTGGCTTAATTAAATAGAGTCCGTTTTCCAATATTGCACTAAAATATCACGCACATTCTTAGAAATAATAATCGAATTATCATTAAAAGATAGTGAAAATAAACGTTTATAGCAACTTGAAAACAAATCAAATTTCTCGAAAACTAGGAATGAAATAAACATCGTTTAAAATTAAAATCCTATCTCTAATATTAAGCCTAACTACTCCCCATTTCTTTGTTGCGAAACCACCGCACCATTGCCAACTTGTCTTGTGAAAGACTCCTCGGCAAGCTCTTCATAAGAACTAAGTATCGAAAGAAGAACACACATGATTAGTAGCGCCGAATCAACTACCCGGTAGAAGAATCTTTAGCTACCAAACAACTTTCAAGAATAAGTAAATCATATTTACCTTTCTTTTTCTCCTTTAATTCGGCGAAGTACTTGGGCGATTCTCTTCCAATGTCCTCTTCTCCAAAGTGGAAACACTTTCCCTTTGGTTTGGAGGAACCTTTTTTCTTGCCTTTGGAACTCTTCCTTTTCTTTTGTTTTGATTCACCCTCTTTCTCCTGGCCCTTCCTCTTCTTGGAGGAAGTTGGCTTATCCTCAGCAACATTTGCCTCTCCTTCTTTGACCTTTCCAATGGAAATGGCCTCAAAAGTTTGCAATTCATTGAGTAACTGTGTCAATGAATAAGACAATTTATTCATGACATAGTTGCTCTTGAATTGGAGGAAAGCCGGTGAGAGTGATTCCAAAATCATACTCACTTGTGTACGATCATCAATATTTGCACCATGGATCTCAGCTTCAGTAAAATAGTTGATCATGTTCAAAACATGCTCACTCTTGTCGACCTTCTTCATCTTAGCATTCATAGCCATTTTCACAGCTTCATGCCTTGATTGATCGGAAGGCTGACCGAACATAGCTTGCAGAGACTCCATTATCTCATAAGCAGTCTCTGTGTGCTCGTGCTTCAACCTAAGCACGTCGTTCATGCCGGCTAATAAGTAAGCCCGAGCTTTGTTATTAGCGGCAATCCATTTTTCATATATCTCTCGCACACTGCGTGCGGCATTAATGGGGGGTTCAGGAGGACATTCTTCCATCAAAACAAATTTGAGGTTCTCACAAACAAGTGCAATGTTCATGTTACTTTTCCACTTAATAAAATTATCTCCAATTAACGTAACATTCAACGGTCAAGCATAGGACGGAACATGATTCTTTGAAAATAAAAAAAGCGACATAAATAAGCGACGAACATCATAGAACATTCAATTTAGGAATCATAAACATGATGCATGAAAGCAATAAAGTTTATCCAACCAATTCCAAGGTAATTTAATCTCACATTTGAGAAGCCGCCGTAGGGTAGGTCAAATCAAATGACGATTAAATCGAGACCATCTCAGATTAATAAAATAAATAATCAAGACATCTCATATCTTCATTTATTAATTAATCACCTTTTAGTTTAGCCTAGATACATCCAAACTATTTGATTGTATCCTTATGAGTGTTACCCATTATTTTGGATTTTAAAAATTAACTCAAAATCGCGCCGTAGTAGGGTAGGAAAATTAAGAGTTAAATTTTAAATTCCTATCCTTTTGGAGATTAAGCCTTGATTATTGATTTAAGTGAAAACCATCCGTAGGGGGGCCGAATACGGCGTCGCGGCGTCACTTAAATCTCACGGTGCTTTGATCAATAATGGAGGCCATAGGATTTATTGTCATGAATCCTTCTCCCACTCACTATTTTATAATAAATGTTTCCTAAACATTTAAGTTATAAAACATCTTATGTTTTAATAAGTCAAGTCCAATCTTATTGGTCTTATTGATTAAAATTCTCTAATTTAAAAATCTAACTTTTAGAAATTAAATCATAATTTTAATCAACTTTAAAAATCCCTAAATTATCAAAATAATTAAGGGAATAGGGATAAGATGGAAAAATTTCATGAAAGAACAAAGGAAACAACGCGTCAACTGAAAACGGGACCTGCCCGGGACCTGCCCGAACTGCCCGGGACCTGCCCGAACTGCCCGGAACCTGCCCGAGGCTGCCCAGGCCCTGCCCAGGGCTGCCCGGCGCCTGCCCGGGCTGCCCGAACGTGAATCCGAATAATTTTGTTTCTAAAACATGTAATTCGGAGATTTTTCATAAAAATCGGATCCAATTTTCACAAAATTAATTCCAAACAATTATCCCAATTTTAAAATCATATAAACATTTTTATACAAAATTTAAAAAATTATATAAAACACTTTTTATATAAAATTTTAAAAAATTATATAAAACACTTTTATATCAATTTTAAAATACATATAAAACACTTTTATATCAATTTCAATCCATCTCATAGATCTATCATAACAATTAAACAATTCAATTATCATGATGCATAACATGCTTGGGAGTGGGTTCCATGAATGACATATCAATATGCATAACATATATATCACATATACATCACATAAATATTAATCCGCAAAATAATAGATATGGTGATTTGGATCAATTTAAAAACGTCCATGCATCCATATATCAAAACATGCAAGATCAAATCCTAAACTCACTCCAAAATAAATTTAATAAAGTAGATCTAGTTCTTATATCAAAAACCAAATGGCTTTGATACCATTTGTTGAAATTACTCGGGTCCCGGATCTAATCCGGCCAAATAAGATCCCGGCACCGATCTAATCGAACGGAAACTTAAGCGTGGGATTTCAAAAAATCGAGTTTTAGATATAAGAACATAAGATCATGCTTATTAAATTTATTCAAACTAAAGGAAGAAAAGAAAATTTACATCTTTCGACGATTTTCTTGTTCTTCGCTTTTTCTCCGTCAATCCTTCAAATCCCCGAAGCTCGTAGACACCGCGATCTTCCAATTCGATCCTCCCTATCAACGGCGGTGTGTGGGGCACCAAAAATAATTCTAAGTTCCTAACTTTTATTTTCCTACGATGTACTCAACTCATAAGATCGTAGGATTGCTAATCTTGAATATGAGGGAATTGAACTAGGTAAGAATTAAACCACAAACCCACCAAATTTTAATCACAAAAATCGGCAGGTTATTTGAACAAAAATTGCCAAATTGCAATTCAATGGATTGGCCAATAACAAACAACTTTTTAGTTGCTAATGGACAAAACTAAAAAAAACTTTTGTTTGTTGCATGAAAACTAAGAAATCAATTAGACCAAAAACTTTCAAAAGCGGGGTGGGGCTGTCGGTTTTTTGTAAGAATTTGTTACGGCCGAATAATTACTTGGGAATGGGCGAAAATTGTGTGTCTAACTTGTTAGATGTGGTCCCCTTTTTATAAGTCTTGTTCAATCAGTTTCCCACTCCAACTTGGTTTCCTATCTATTCTAGAATTAATAATTCTAGATAGATTCAAACTCTAATTAATAATTATCCAATATAATTATCAATTTAATAACTATATTAATATTATAAATATCTTATATTTATTTAATTCCAAATACAGTCAAAACTGTAGAATATCATATATTCCCGGAATTAACTAATATTAATATATTAGCCCAAATATTTTAGAAAACTATTTTCCAAAAAAAAACCCTTAGGAACAGAAAATATTATTTCCAACCCGTTTACTCTAGGAAGGCGAACCGGGGACCATGGACCTATAATTATGAGCCCCAATAAACCGAATAAATAATTAACTCTTTAATTAATTTATTCGACTTATTAATTCCGATATTACTCCACTATAAATTCGGAATTGCACTCTTATAATTATAGAATATCTTACTCTACGAATTAAGCAGTCCACTGATATAATCATTACATATAGATTAATCCTCCATAGACAATTCGTAATTGAAGCTAGGTAGTATCCGTTAAACCTCTTCAATTACCTCTTATCCTCATTTACCATTAATTCACTAGCGAATGGTTAATTTATAATCGGATTATAAATTAGAGGTCTCAAACCATTGTTCTGAATTAACAAATGAGATAATCGTCTTTCTACTTCCCTTGAAGAAGGAATGGATTCCATATCTCGTGAATTTATATTCCCACTATTTAATTCAAATGTGAATCTAAAATGCAAGTGTTGGGAATGTCGTAGGACAAGCTTAAACGAGCAAATTAAGAATCACACATAAATAAACAGGAGTCTATAATCACTCAGGATTAAGATTTATCCATATATGATCATCTAGTGATTTAATTTGATTTTCCATTTCTACAACGGAATTTGTATGGAAAATTCAAATTAAATCGGTCCAAGTCCTATATGATCAAATCATATATAAATGCCCCCACTAAGATGTCTCCACATCGACGGTCCGGATAAGACAAATCACATTCAAAATGTTTCGGGGTCGCATTAATGATGTTTTAATTAAAGATCCCATACTTTAATTAATTTCATCACGGACTTATTTTTTTTTTTAGTTTATTATCCATAATCTTAATCCTCTTGTATATAACTCTTATATACTAAGATTATGGTTACAATAAATAAACTAGGGATTTTCATGATGTTCAAGAAAATACATACAATATGCAAAAGAGTTCGAAAATAAATGTCGCTTTTATTAATAATAAAAAACAATTCATAATTGCTTTAAGGGCACTATCCCTAACAGCAGGTACCTAGCGGTATATATAGATTCAAGTGCTATGTAAGTGTATAAAATGTGAGTGTATTTATTAGATTGTTCGGATTAGTCGATGCTACCCACTTGGGTAGCTAGCATCTAATTTGTCACGCCCCGTGATATTTGGGTGTCTTTCGCTACGACTACTGGTGGATTGTGGTGACAATGGCTGTATATGTGGCTTCAGTCAGTTGGTTTGTGGCTTGTGGGTACGTGAGTATGACCCTTTAGATGTTCAGGCAGGGCTACCCGGTTAAGTTCGGGGAGCTTGTCGCTGGTCTTGGACTTGACGGTGAAGAAGGGAATTGACCATCCCTACTCAAACTAATCGGATGCTGGAACCGCATTACTTTTTGGCTAAATGACATTGTATCATTAAAAAAAAACTCTTGATTTAGTCCTTAATTTGCCGAAAATTTCAAAATTGTATGGAAACTCTCACGTGAGTTGGGTGTGGACCCATAAAAAAAATGGGGATTTTGAAATCTCTAGTAACATAAAAGTGTCTGCAAACACTTCCATTATCAACTCGAGTTCTAACTTCCATGTTAGTTGCTTTGGTAGGAAATGATCAATCACAAAGCCCTTCATCGCTCTGTAGGGGTTGTTCAATTAAAAAGCGTGTTTGGATGACTTTATAAGTTTATTAAGATATCTTTTAACATATTTTAAAAAGGATGTTCGGAATTATATTTACACTTTTCTTTCTCTCAAAACCTTCGCCGTTTTTACTCCTCCATCTTGTTCGGTTGTTCCTCCTTTTCTTCCCTCACCATGGGGAGAGTATTTTTCAGTAAATTTCATTCTTTTAGGTTAAATAAATTTGTCCCCAATAGGTGTCTTTTTTCTAGTAAATAAATTTATCTCATGATGGGATTTTGTTCAAAAGATCAGATAAGCTATTACCCGACGATACGTGACAAAAACGAGATCATCTTTGGTATGTTTTGTCCAACAGCTCCGTTTCTAATTCTATGGATATGTTAGATCTAAAGTTTAAAATTTTTGTTTTATATCTGTATAGATTTATGATTCTATGCGGCTTGCAACCGTTTTTCCTTCGTTGTTGTAATCAGTTGTAACTTTCTTCCATGAATTAATGATCTCATTTGATTCTAAAAAAAACAGTGTTCTAAAAATCGCTAGGCGCTAACCAGGCGGTTGACTGGGGCCTAGCGCCTAGGCGGAGCCTGGGCGGGATTAGGCGGGACCTGAGCGGGATTAGGCGGGATTTAATTGGAAAAATAACGTAGTCGGACAAGGAGAGCCTAGCGCCTAGGCGGGGTCTAATCGGAGCTAGGCGGGGTCTTTTAGAACAGAGAAAAAAAATAGAAAATCTCTCCAGAAGGCCCAATTTAAAAAAAAAAATTATGGACAAAAAGTAGAAAGAGAGATTACAGAATTGTCTTATGGATTAGATGTAGAGTTACAAATTTGAAATTGGCAAACGTATATATATGATGGACGACAAAAGGCCTATCATTTTTAGATCTATTCCCAGCAGCCCAACGGCCCCTGTGCAGGATTCCGCTGGCCCAAGTCCCTCTTAAAAAAATCTTCCAAACAAAATTAAGATTTTTTCTTGAAAATAGAAGTAGCAATTTTATAATATATAGATATTGCAGTATTCGCTAAATACAACTTTAAAATTATCATTTTGTTGATTGATTATTATTTTATTGGTTGCTAAAATTTAAATCACAAAGAAGAAATTCTAAATAGAAAGAAGAAAGAACAGGTAGATGTCATCTGCTTCAGTTATTCATTTTATGTTTTTATTCTTTGATTTTGGTTACGGTAGGCAACAATTATTACAGAATCTTATAAAATAGTTTTTATAAAATAATAGATATTGTTATACAAATATATTTTGAGATTTTTAAACAAAACAACATAATAAAACTTACAAAATATTAATAATGGCAATTTTATACTTGATATGGTTAAAATTAAACGGATTTATTATAACATTAAAATAAATTAGTTATTCAGATTTTGTTTTGAGAATTTATAAAAATCTAAATGCGAAAACTTATAAATTACTTTTTGAAATATTTTACTTGTCTTTTAGGGAAAGAGAGATTTAATGTGATATATTGGGAAATGAGCGTATTAATACAGAAATGCATTGGGAAGTGTAATGTATATTTGGTTGGTGATTGAGAGAAGAAGTTGGGACTTGGGAATGAAATGCTTCTTGAGGATGGTAAACAAACATAGAGGCTATGGTCGTCACATTCAGATTAAAATCTTTTGATTTTGAAGGTGATTAGTTCACCAACTATTTTATATAAATGCATTTCTCTCTTTCGTTCAAACTTCACAAGAAATTCACACAAACTAAATGTCCATTTCCATCCTTAGTTACTGCAATGGAAAAAGAAATTAAACTATTACCCATCCTCACAGCAATGGGAAAAAGATTCGTTTTAACTTATAATTTAATAATGTCAAAATGTTACTAATTACTATAGTAGGTGATAATTATTTTTATTTTATCATAAATGTACAGAAAAATTATACATAAGTTGTCACTATTAACGATTAGTGACACATGCATAATGAAAATTTAGCAGTAGCTAAAATACTGCTATAATTAGTCACTTATCTATACTTGGAGTACATACACTTTTTGTAAATGAGACACTTACCCTTCATCTATAAAACAAGTGTATCATACACTTGAGGCTCATTTGGTTTTGTTGATGGGTCTGGATAAATTAAACTTATGGAATGGGTAGAATTGTATTATTTATATAATATTGTTATATGTTTGGGATTTGTGATTGAAATATTTTTTTCTTTAATAATGGTATAGAATTCTATAATTTGTTTGGCAATATTGGTATGACAGAATATAATAGGCAACTGGAAAAACTACGCTTATATAAATGTTAAAAGGATTGAATAATGCCCGGGGAAAATGCTCGAAAAGCACATCCTTCAAACCCTACTCAGAAAACTAATCAGCTTATGTATTGGAGGTAGGAAAGCAGTCAGAAATTCGTGTTGGAACACCTTCGGTAACATTATACCAATCAAAATATTCTTTCTAAGGTGTTCGATCTCTATGTTTAAGGATTTCTATATCTTTTTTTTCACATTTTTCTTTTAGATAAACCATAAATTCCACGTCAAATCAATTTATTGAAAGCTTCTTAACTAGGGATGACAATTTTGACCCGACCCATGGTACCTGTCCTGACCCGCCTTGTTTGGGTCGCCCCGCCTAGCCTAGAATTTTTAGTTTAAAAATATATTTTAATATATATTTTGTATATATTATAATATAATTTTTATGTATTTTTATATTATATTTAATATTTATAATTTGATAATAATAAATTTTATAAATAATATTTTATAAATGTATATTTTTTCAAGTCTTTTAATTTAAATTAATTTTAAACGGGTCGGAACGGGTCGATCCGTCCCGCCCCGTTCTAGGCACGACCCAGACCCGCCCCATTGTCAATTGTCATCCCTATTCTTAACCAGATGTGAGGTAATCAAGGTTCTTAACTTTTGGAATTACAATTGTTATGTGCCGCCTTAACTAAGGTTCTTGAAAGCTTCTTAACTAAGGTCTTCGATTTGAATATGATGTATTTGATTATTGTTGGTGGCGTAGTAATTTTTTTAGTATATGGTCTTAGAAGGGGGAGACTAATAGGATTTAATAGCCTGTGAATGGTTTGGGTTATAATTGCTCGACCAACCAAACTACAACCAATTCTCGTTTGTCTAGTAATTGAAACGCATGTTTCTAAGTAATCATGGGTGACTATTAGAGTACTAGGTAATTAGTAAAAGATGGAGGGGGTAAACCAGTCATGCATTGTGGCTTCTAAAGGACATATTTAACATTTGCCAATATGGGAAACACAAACACTAGAATTACCTAATAACATCTATGAGGTTGTGATAATATATCAATTCGCTATTGGATATAATCAACAGCTCGAACCATTTCTATGGGCCTCAAACCCAAATCACAAACATAGTAATAAAGTGATAAATCTCATTATCCTGGATTATAACAAGATTATCAGATAAGCATGAATTATCTCTCTTCCTAAAACGCTCATCTTTTAATCCAAAATGGACAATAGCATGACCATATATCAGATAAGGGCAACTTTAGATAAGTGGGCCTTGACTACGCCAACGGTTAAGTAATGTCCAAAAAGATGGGGCCTTACAAGTACCTTGGCGGTGGCCGGCGCTGAGCAGCCCTTTGCTGACGTGAATTGACTAATAATTACATAATAATACATTGATTTTAAGCATACATTTTCCATCTTCCATCCAATTTCTTGTCAAAGTCGCGATAAATTCGCGCTTAGTCGAATACATACAATAATTACAAATCTTGTACATAAATATATATATAAAAAAAAGTATAATTTTGTTTTCGGTTCAATTCGACTAATCGAAATATTAAATCGAAATCGAACCAAAAATTGAGATTTAAAAAAATTAAAACTAAAATCAATTAATCTTTTTTCATTTGATTTTTTGAACAAATAAATCAAACTTTTAATTCTAATGCAGTTCGATTCACTGAATTATGTGACTTCACAATTTGAATGCTAACTGATGGGACCTATTTCGACCGACCTATTTATATGGACTTAATGAAAGACCTTTGCTAATAGTGGAAGCCCATGCTGATGAGGCAAGTTCTTAGCCCCGAGCTCTTGGAGGAGATAAGGCCGGCCTGTCAGGATTAGGCCGACCTCCATAGACAAGGGCTAGGATTTAGGCTTGTGATTGGGCTGAAGTTGATGATTTGGCAAGAGCTCGAACTTTAGGCCTAGTAGACCGACGTAAATGGGCTGGGCCCCAACCTAAATGAACTAACTTAAGGGCCTACAGACCTGTTGGGCTGGACTCCCAAAGGGACCAACTTAAGGGTTTGTCAATCTGTTGGAGAATTAACCTAGGCCTGTGTATTAATTAGGGTTTTAGTGTGGCTTGATACTTATGCAACCCTAATGGCCAAACCTATAAATAGAGCACGAAAAAGGTACGCCTCCAGTTAGATTCAATACACACTTTTTACTGTTCCATTCCATATATTTCTCTCTCTAGAAACGATTCTGACTTGAGCGTCGGAGTGGGCACGTTGGAAAACCCTTCCGACCCTCTTTCTAACGGTGGTTTTGCAGGTCTCAGGTCAATCACATATTGGAGTTTGGTTTTATTGGACAGTGGACATTCTTGGACCAACCACTAACATGGATATATAAAAGTTGTCTAGCTTAGTTCATGCGAGACTTAAATATTGGTATTAAATATGCATTGCAAAGAAATCAACTTTTCAGAAAAGAGGCTTTGCTGTTTGGACGTACACAACATAACTCACATATGGAGATGTCAAAACTAGCCCGAGCCGATTATATGATTGGGCCGAATTATGCTATTATAAGCCCGTCAGAAACCGGGCATGTCCAAATTAGCCCGATCAACCCAACTTTTAATGTTTATTTCATGGATTGAGACGTACTTGGGCCTAAAAAATGGTAGCCTGAAATTTCGGCCTGACTCGATTTTCTATTTGGCCCAGTGGACTAACACAGGACCGAGCCAGCTCGGCTTATTTGAAAGCTCTGCTCACATTGTCAAACTTCCATATCCCCACTTTACCCATCATTAAACGCTCTTCATTGCACATTTATGATATCTCTGTTACTCTGTACTAGATTCTGCTGCCATAAATTCTACAATGTCTTGCTTGCCCTTCTTCAATATCTGCACAACCTTACCGTTGTCCGTTGTTCTTTTAATGAGGCAACGGCTATTACTATTATAGGGATCTTAAAAAAGTTCTCAAACACAAATTAGTCAACCCTTTTTAATTATATATCTGAAATTTGAAAACAATATGATTAATCTCTTAAGGTTGTGGCCATTTTGAGGCAACACGGATCCTCTATTCCAAATTGTATTTTATTTTTTAATCTGATTATTTTAAATACACGTCAAGTGTAAATTATTGACGTCATCAATACAATCGACATGTCGAGACGATCACTAGCGGATCTAGGGTTGGGCAAACCTGGCCTTAGCCCAACCCTCTTTTTTTTCGAAAAAAAAATAGTGAGAATTTTTTTTTTAAAATAGTTATAATTTGTATTATTTTTTTCGAATTTTCTGACTGGCCCACCCCATTTTTGTGTATCGGTCCACCCTATTAAGGTTTCCTGGCTCCGCCATTGGTGACGATATTTGAATACGAGATGATATATATACTTGTCACATGGGTATCTCCTATTAGTTCATGTCAGTTTCAGTTCAATTTATAAAGTGATATTATTATTGTATATGAGATTCATATAGCTATAACTAAACATGAGAAGAAATTAATGACACAGTAGGTAATATATGGGATAATTAAACATGAGATGAAACAATTATTAAACAGAATAGGTATAGAAGATGCAAATTGATAAATGAAACCAATATATTAATATATGGTTCATCATTAGTGTTTAACTAAAAGAGGCAAGTGGTTGCAAAATAAATTAGGCTATAAAGACAATTGAAGCTCCAATTAATATGCAATATACAATAATACACAATTAAAATCATTAATATAAAATATAATACTATAAAACACAAAATTCAAAATAAATTACCTGAAATGTTAATCCAAGCCTAATTAGAAATTTGCATGGTTCGAACATCAAATTAATAATAAAAAGAGGAAATTATACTAAATTCCCTATATTATTCGCGTTTTTAAATTTTACCAAATAAACTATTTCTTGTTATACTTTACCGTATGAATTATGTAATTTTTGCTCTTTGCCCTATATGAACAATGTTGTCCCCTACAATTTTGTTTTTTCTTAGAATAATAAAAGTAGTTCATTATGGTCATCATGTCTATCATATTACCGTATATAAAATTAATATTTCTTAAATCCATACATTGTTTCAACAAAATGTAGCTAGAATTCTTAGATGATTTTGGGTTGATCTTCACACATACAATTTTACTCTTACACTCAACCTTAGCAGACATCACAATGGTTCGTTACACACGACATAAAAAGCAAAAAATTGCATAAAAAAATTCCGCTAACTTTAGACATTAGTAGTCAATCTTAAGTATTCGTTAATACTAGGAATATTCAACTACATTTCTAGTCAAATAATATAAATATTTAAGAGATCATGAATTCTTTATATGGAAGCATGGTGTGTTGGATTAATTGTAATGAATTATTTTTATTATTTTTAAAAAATAAAATTTTAAGGGCAAAACTGTCTATATAGGACAAATAGCAAAAAATTAAATAGTTCATATCGTAAAATATACAAAAAGATATTTTATATGGTATATTATAAAAATGGGGATAGTACATATATTTAGTGTAATTTCCTCTAATGAAAATGAGGATGCTTTTTTGTTTCCTAAGTTGGAATATCAAAGGGCTGTATATAATTAGCTGAAAAGATCGAGACAAACGCCTGTGTCCATTCTGCAGCTTCATATAATATAAAATGTGACCTTCTGCAACCTCTCTGAACAATTGCATGACTGATCATCATCTTTATTGTAATTTTATTCTTGAAAACAGCACAACTCATGCAAAACCCAGTCATTTAATATTAAACAATTATAAAAAAATGTATATACCGTACAGTAGTTGCATATATTATCAGATAACTTCAATTTTTATTTTATTTTTTAATTCTTTATTCTTCTTGAAGCAAAAACGAACTCCCAACAAACCCATCACTGCAACATCATCCATCCCCTGTTTCTTAATCTCCACTTCACCAACAAAAACCAAACACAGAAAGCACCATTACAACGACTCTGTACTCTCTCTCTTAACTGGTTTAATAGATAAAAATTTGAACTCAACCTGCTTGATAAAAGTTCTAAGTGAAAAATGAGCGCAAGAAATAACAGAAACCCAGATCAGAAAGGGTTCTGTTACAGATACTTCAAATGGGTTCTCTGGTTTTCCATTTCTTTCTATTTTTTCTCCTCTTTTCTAATCACCCGCAATAAACCCACATCCTCTATTTCAAAAACCACTGTTAATTTCCATGCCAAAGCATCTCGTGCTCTAATCGAAGAACCATTCCAAAACCCCGCCGGTAATAAAAAAAAAAAAAAATCAAGACTTGATTTTTATACACTTATAATTTAAATTAACCCTTTCTTTTACCCCTCAGGATTATGGAAGGGGATGAAGGTGTATGTATATGATTTGCCATCAAAATACAACAGCGACTGGTTATCAAACGAGCGGTGCAGCAGCCATTTGTTCGCGTCAGAGGTTGCTATTCATAAAGCCCTGTTGACGAGCGATGTTCGAACATTGGATCCATGGGAAGCTGATTTTTTCTTCGTCCCTGTTTATGTTTCCTGTAATTTTAGCACCGTTAATGGGTTTCCCGCCATTGGCCATGCCCGCTCTCTCATGGCGTCCGCCGTGAAGCATTTTTCGTCTCGGCTTCCGTTTTGGAACCGCAGTTTTGGGGCTGACCATGTTTTCGTCGCGTCCCATGATTTTGGTTCTTGCTTTCATACTTTGGTATGAAATTATTCATTTTTTTGTTATTTTTATTTTCTTAATTTTCGGGTATGGGTTTGTTTGATCAATGGTTAGGATGTTTGCAGGAGGATGTGGCGATTGCGGATGGGGTGCCTGAATTTTTGAGGAATTCTGTAATTTTGCAAACTTTTGGGGTGAAACACAAACACCCGTGTCAGGATGTGGGAAATGTGGTGGTTCCGCCTTATATCTCTCCGGAAAGTATACGCGCCACCCTGGAGAAGTCTCCGGTGACAGGGCGTCGTGATATTTTCGCATTTTTTAGGGGTAAAATGGAAGTCCATCCCAAGAATGTCAGCGGTCGTTTTTACAGCAAGTAGGAATCATGTTTTTTTCTCTTTAGCTTAATTGCAATTTTGGTTCTCTAACTTTTAGTGATAATAATCTTAGTCCTATATAACTTCTTTTAAGTGATAGTTACGTTCATTTATCATTTTACATTTAGTTAAAATAGATATTTCAGTCCTCGAGTTTTTAACGGTGAAATGTATTTTGGATATTTTAGCTAAAAAGTAATTGTACGAACAAATAAAATATTGAAATATACCCTATTAGGCTATTAGGACCAATTCTCACAAAATCGGAATTTATAGGATAAAAATGACACATATTAGAACTTTCGGGTCAAATTGCACCAAATCAATATCTTTTGGGGTCAAATTTGCTATTGAAGATATTATAGGACCTAAACTGACAAATCTTGTAGATTTACGGGGCCAATTTTGCAATAAACCTTTTCTTTACCATCTCATCGTTATTGCTATTGTTTTCTTGTGAGATATAAAAAGAAGACATGATTAAATGATTTCTTCCTTTTACCGCAGGCGGGTACGGACTGAGATATGGCGAAAATACGGCAGCGACCGGAGGTTCTACTTGCGGAGGCACAGGTTCGCCGGTTACCAGTCGGAGATTGTGCGGTCAACGTTTTGTTTGTGCCCATTGGGGTGGGCCCCATGGAGTCCCAGGCTGGTGGAATCCGTGGCCTTGGGTTGTGTCCCGGTAATCATAGCGGACGGCATCCGGTTGCCCTACCCCTCCGCCGTGCCCTGGGCGGATATATCCCTCACCGTGGCGGAGAGCCACGTGGAAAAGCTCGGCGAAATCCTTGAACACGTGGCGGCCACCAATCTTACATCTATCCAGAGAAAACTGTGGGACCCTTCAGTGAGAAATGCTTTATTATTTAATGTCCCAATTTTGGAAGGTGATGCCACGTGGCAGGTGCTGGAGTCCCTCTCGCAGAAGCTCGATAGGTCCCACAAGAGGTCAAGTGTTTCAATCCAATGAGATGTACGCACGTGACGGGTTATGATTGGGTTATTTTGCAGCCAAAGTTTTGACGCTTTTCTCAAGGTGGATGCAGATTTTGGAGACAGCTGGAATTTATTGGAATTTACAGACCAATATTATGTTATTGGCTGTATTATACTGGGTGGGGCCCATGTTTTAGGGTCTTGTACGGCTGAGATGGCGAGGTTTCATTGGGTACGTTTTCGGTTTGGTGGGACATTATTATGCCACGAGGTTGTCAATATGGGTACCAAATACAATCTTTAGATTATGTAAATGTGAAGATGAATAAAATAATTTTTGACGCAAAAATGGGATGGAATAGTCTTGTAGAGGTTCACATGGACCATGGTGGAATAATATAGCTGCTTGCAACAATAAATTGAATTTTTATTAGCATGGTAAGTTATTTTATTTTAGTAGTAATAATATTATTTTATATACTTAGAATATATTTTATATTATTAGAATACTATAAAATATCTTTTTGAAATATAGAAAATTATGAATGTAGTTACTATAATGCATGCATGACTTGCATGAATTGACCAAGTATGTATATTTACTCTCCACCAGTGTATGAATATATAGTTGTAAATGTTAGGCGTACGTATGTGTGTATAAATTAAATCAAATGCATGATGCAACATCGAAATGGTCGAACTAACAAATTAAGAACTTATAATCAAGAAACATTCACTATGCAGACTCTCTTTCATACACTAGGAAACATCTATATTCATCATTATATTCATTTTCAAGTTATCTCAAATATGAATCCAAATAAAAAAGGCACTAGTGAATTAGGAACTAAGGTAATATTGATACTACATCAGATGTATGTATACTTGAGGTGTGGATAAATTTTAGTTGTCCATTTTGTAAAAAAGTAGGACATTTGGAAAATAGATACTACATCTGATATAATATCATGTATGTACACCACATATAACATTTATAAGATACTAATTCGAGGGAGGAGGGAAGTACAATCAATAGAAGAACGAGGGGGGAGCAAGGGAGGCTGGTGCCCCCCTCCCCCCAAAAAAAAAATCAAAATCCCCCCCTCCCCACAAAAGTTTTCCAAATTATTTTTTTATAGCTAAAATAAAGGAATTAATTTACAAATGCCCCCTCCCCCCAAGTTCGATAAAAAAAATCAAGTAACTGTGTTTTACAATATAAAAAACTATTAATTATGATTAGTATATGAAATTTTTTCTCATAGTTTAAATTTATAAACTCGGTCTGTTTCCCCCCAAAGTCGGAATCCTGCATCCGCCACTGAGTACAATATATCCAATGTTTCATGTGGTCTCAATATGGTTTTGATGGTGAGTTTTCATTTTAGTGGTATTTTATAATGTGTACTTTTATCTCTAACCCATTTTTCTCTCCCTTCTCTCTACAAAAAAATCCTAACCCAAAACCCTTTTCCCCCTCTCTCTCCCCAGCTCAGCCGCCACCCTCTCTCTCCCCCTCCCCCTCCCCATCCATGCTTCCCGTTGGAGGGCCAACGATGGCGGCCCGTTGTGTCTTCAGGAGGTGGCCGAAATTTTCGTTCCAGGGTGAAAGCGGGTTGGAACTTCACGGAGGTGTCTCGGAGTTGACTAGACGATGGGATGCATCAGTAGATTTAAGTGAGGGAGTGTTAGGAATTTTATTGTTTAGATTTTGATGAATGCCATGTAAAACTTAGAATAGAAAGTTGGCACCCCAATTCTTGTTGTAAAATGCATTGTAATGAATGAAGAGCTGGCCAAGCTGAGTTAAGTCGCCTACGCCTAACATGCAAAAGAAGACAAATCAAGACTGGAAGGAAGACTCTGCGAGACAATTGAATATGGCAAAGAAGAGTAGACGGAACTCTATGAAGAAGCGGTGAGATGCGGTGAGTGGAGCATCGTCAAGTCAACTCAAGAAAACCAAGTCTCAAGTTGAAGTGACAGAAGAGTCATCCATGATTGGAAGTCGACTCTAAGTCACCTGGGGAAAGCAAGGAAATGCAATCAAGTCGAGATAATCGTAAAAGAACCGTTGCACAGTAAATCAAGAGATTTACTTAAACAAGTAATATCTCCATACCACCTTTCTTGGAGTGCTCATCCCGAAGCGTGCAAAAGGAATGAACCAATGGGAAGCACTACACCGTGTCGAACTCAAAAGGTGAAAGAACAATTCATACGAGGAAACGGCAATTCCAAGAATCGCAAGCCAACGATCGCAAAGTGACTTTCAAAAATAAGCATATCTCTTCAACGGGCAAATTTTTGAAAGTTCACTATAAAAGGCTAAGGAGTTTGTTTGAGAAGGAGGATGACACACACGTGAGATAAACAAGCATATTAGAAAAACTGAAACATTCTCAATCCTCAAACCTACATTACGAAGTACATCAATCCAACACTCACCTGTGAAGGAAAGAGAACTTCAATCAGTTGAAGAGGAAATCTTTGAAAACAAAGGGTCTACATTCCAGGAAGGATTGTAGAAAGGTTCAAGGTTGAGCCAAGTCTTAAGCTTTTGGAGGGCTTCGTGATCAAATCCAAAGAGCTTGAGCAAGTGAGTCAGTAGTAGCAAGCGCCCGCCTGAAGAAGAAGCCGAGTCGCACGAGAAGCCGGTGAGTGATCAAGGCGTCTCAGATCGAGTCCCAAAGGATCAAGTCATTTGTGTGATCAAGACTTGCATCCGGATCATTACCACTTTGTAAACCGATCATTACTTAGTGGATTCCTCCAGGAGTTGGAGAAGAGAGGAGTAGAAGAATTACCCCATCTTCGAACCTCTATAAAAATTTCATTGTGTCATTTACATTTCAAAGACTTTAATTCTTGCACTTTTAATCGCTTTATCTCTGATAAATTTGCTATCCATTTGATAATTTATAAGTACTAAATCAAGCTCTAAAATCTTGCTTAATCAAACTTAAGAGTGTTAAGTCTTCCCAATAAAAATAAAACCACAGTTGAGTTAAATTATAGCCAATAGCCGAGTTACTCCATCAATGCTCACCTGAGTCTGTTGAGAGATTAACTCTTGAGTGACTAATTCGATTGTCCATCAAGGACACACTGTGTAGAATCAACTCAGAGATTTAAAAGGACTAAATCGAAAAATTTGGTAAGGTTTATTCAACCCCCCTTCTAAACCTTACACTTACACCCCTTGGGACCTACAAGTGGTATCGAGCGGTTGGTTCATTGAACCCTCCGCACTGGTTCTCGAACTAGATCTCCAATCTTTTCAAAGTCCGCTTTAGTACTTAAACCTTCAAATTTTTAAAAAAAAAATCATTATCATGGAAGCAAATTTGACACGCATCCCTATGTTCACTATTGAAGAATTTGATGATTGGAAAATTCGTATGCGTGCTCATCTATCAAAGATTACATGATGAGATGTGGATAGTGATTGAAGATGGGCCTCGCAAATATTAAAGGTGAACACAAACTGCATTTAAAAGTTGCACCAAGGGAGAAGAAGTCTTTGCTCCCGGCACAGCTTATGGTTGAAAAACCAAGAACCGAGTGGACAAATGATGACAGTAAAAAGATACAACCTGGACAATGTAGCCAAGGACATCCTTTACAAAACCTTGACAAAGCCATGTTCAATAAAGTTGTTAGGAATTTTATTGTTTAGATTTTGATGAATGCCATGTAAAACTTAGAATAGAAAGTTGGCACCCCAATTCTTGTTGTAAAATGCATTGTAATGAATACAATGCCAAGCCGAGTCAAGACAAACTACGCCCTAACATGCAAGAAGACAATCAAGATCGGAAGGAAGACTCACGTGAGACAATTTGAGTATGACAAAGAAAAGTAGACGGAACACTATCAAGAAGAATGAGATGCAACAGAGTGGAGCATCACCAAGTCAACTCAAGAAAAGCCAAGTCTCAAGTTGAAGTGATGTAAGAGTCATCCATGATTGGAAGTCGACTCTAAGTCACCTGGGGAAAGCAAGGAAATGCAACAAGTCGAGATAATCAGTAAAAAGAACCGCTGTACGTAAATCAAGAGATTTACTTAAACAAGTAATATCTACATACAACCTTTCTTGGAGTGCTCACCCCTAAGCGTGCAAAAGGAATGAACCAATGGGAAGCACTACACCGTGTCGAACTCAAAAGGTGAAAAGAATAATTCATACGAGGAAACGGCAATTCCAAGAATCGCAAGCCAACGATCGCAAAGTGACTTTCAAAAATAAGCCTATCTCTTCAACGGGCAAATTTTTGAAAGTTCACTATAAAAGGCCGAGGAGTTAGTTTGAAAAAAAAAGATGCATGAATGACACATACGTGAGATATACAAGCACATTAGAAAAATCGAAACAATCTCAATCCTCAAGCCTACATTCTCAAGTACATCAATCCAACACTTACCGTGAAGGAAGAGAGCTTCAACCGCTTGAAGAGAAACCTTTGAAAACAAGGGGTCTACTTTCCAGAAGGATTGTAGAAAAGTTCAAAGTTGAACTAAGTCTTAAGCATTTGGAGGGCTTCGTGATCAAATCCAAAGAGCTTGAGCAAGTGAGTTTTAGTAGCAAGGCAAACCGCCGTGAAGAAGCCGAGTCGAACGAGAAGCCACCGAGTGATCAAGGCGTCTCAGCATCGAGTCCCAAAGGATCAAGTCATTTGTTGTGATCAAGACTTAGTATCCGGATCTGTTACCACTTTGTAAACTCGATCATTACTTAGTGGATTCCTCCAGAGTTGGAGAAGAGAGGAGTAGAAGAATTACCCCATCTTCAACCTCTATAAAAACTTTATCGTGTCATTTACATTTCAAAGATTTAAATTCTTGCACTTTTAATTGCTTATATCACGATAAATTTGCTATCCATTTGATAATTTACAAGTACTAAATCAAGCTCTAATATCTTGCTTAATCAAACTTAAGGGTGTTAAGTCTTCAATAAAAATAAAACCACAAATTTGAGTTAAATTGTAGCCAACAACTGAGTTACTCCATCAACAGCTCAAAAATCGTTGAAAGATTAACTCTCTTGAGTGACTAATTCGATCGTCCATCAAGGACACAATTGTGTAGAATTAACTCAGAGATTTAAAAGGACTAAATCGAAAATTTGGCAAGGTTTATTCAACCCCTTCTAAACCTTACACTTACACCCCTTGGGACCTACAAGTGGTATCAGAGCTGGGTTGGTTCATTCAACCCTCCGCACCGGTTACTCGAACTAGATCTCCAAAACTTTTTTAAAGTCCGCTTTAGTACTTAAACTTTCAAAACTCTTTTTATTAAAAATCATTATCATGGAAGCAAATCTAACACGCATCCCTATGTTCACCATTGAAGAATTTGATGATTGAAAACTCAGATGCGTGCTCATCTATCAAAGATTACATGATGAGATGTGGATAGTGATAGAAGATGGGCCTCTACAAATATTAAAAGTGAACACGCTTGTACGAAGAGTTGCGGTGAAGGAGAAGAAGATGTTGCTCCTGCACTACCATGGTTGAAAAACCAAGAACCGAGTGGACAAATGATGACAAAAGATACAACCTCGGATAATGTAGCCAAGGACATCCTCTACAAAACTCGACAAAGCCATGTTCAACAAAGTCAAATCATGCAAAACGGCTAAAGAAATGGGACAAGCCGACATTGATTTGTGAAGTCTCGTGAGCAAATCAAAGAAAACAAATTATCATTTTAGTTGTACGTAAGTTTGAAAATTTCAAAATGATCTCAGGAGAGAACTGGATCAACCGGATGCTCGGTTTACGTAAAATCACAAATGAGTTGTCTACACTTGGAAAGGAATATACACGTAAGAAAATGTGTATGAAGATCCTAAAAGTCTTCCAATTTGAATGGGAAATGAAGGTCATGGCACCGAGACATTCCATGGACCTATCAAAGACATCCAACCATGAACTATTCTCGACACCTCAAAGCCTATGAGTTTGAGCCGAGAAGAAAAGACCAGGAAGAGACAATGTACCCAAAGCGTCATTTAATTGTCAAAGATGGGAAGAGAGCCGAGGTCAAAGAAGCAATTGACACAAGAAAGAAATAGCCCCGATGGTTAAAAGATTTAACAAGTTCTTTAACAAGAACTACAAGAGAGGAAAGGGTGAATCTTCCGTAAGACACTCAACTCCCTCCAAATCAAGGGATGATAGGCCAACCAAGAGAACAGATCATCAACAAATTGAGTATCAAAGGACCGACAACTCAAGAGTAGAAAGAGTCGATCAAAAGGTGAATATCTATGTTGGAATTGTAGACAACCAGTGTCACTATGCCATTGATCGCTCATATCCTCGTAGTCAACAAGTATAGGAATGAAGAAGAAAGAAAGGTCTTCGTGAGAAAGAAGACAAGAAAAGAAAAAGGCAATGATGGGCAGAGAGATGAAACAACCAAGTCAAGAGAGAGAAATTGATTCGCAGAGCAAAGCTGAAGTCGACTACTCGAGTGACTCAAGAAGCCTTGATCCGCTTAATGGCCAAAGAACAAGATCAAGAAGATGAGGTACAATCTAATTCAACAAGCTCGACACTTGTGACAAAGTTTGATCGTGACACACACACTTCATCACCTACCGATCTTTATGATTCATTAGGCAAAATGATGAAAGATTTTGAGCACATTAAATCCTCACACACACTATTGAATGAGGAAAAAAGCCTACTTAAAGGTCAAAACTCAAAGTGACTAAGGAGCCGAGTACTCTAAGTCAAATAGCTATTGAAAATGAAAGTTTAAAGGCTGAAAATGTTAAATTAGTAGCAGTAAATCGTTGTTATAGAAAAGAGGGAGAATGACCTCAAAATGTTATTGCCTCATTCACTAAGGCATCTAAATCATCGATGATCTTATTATGAGTCAAAGAGAATGTGGAGACAAGACAGCTTAGATTTAATTCCTTTGTGCCATGTCAAACCTCAAGAGTAATTTTGGAAAAAGGATCTTCAAGTCATGAAGAGTCCGAAAAACCCAAAACTCTAAATGTTGCACACACATTCACTCCAAAGCACAATACTAAGCAAACCGGCCTTGGTTACAAAGGAAAAGGAAAACAACCGATTGAGTATCTTTGAAAGGACGGTGAGAAGAGATTCACTGAGTCCTCAAAGAAACTCCTAACCGTAAAAATACAGAAAGAAAGAAACAGAGCTACCAAAAATTCGTAAAAATCCATAAAAGAAATACATATGATGGGAATGGTAGAAAATATCCAAGCCAAGCCGATTGGAACAATGTGAACTATCAAAGATAGACTTATGGAATATAAGCCCAAAGTGGCAAAGGCCTAGAACTCAACAAAGGCCATTCCAAAAGTATAAGAGCTTTCATCAAAGACACACATGCACCTCCAGGCACTACACTCAAAAGCACCACAATTACCAAGGAAGGCAATTGCTAAAACACATATGCAGCATACGAGACACAAAAGAGACAATTGTATGAACTAGAATCCCCAAGCAATTTGCCGTAATTAATTATGATTATGGCATCGATAGATGGCAACCCCTTAGAGTCAAATCATTTGGCTATAGGTTGGTTGGATCATCTTACAATTTAACCCCTCAGACCCGCAGACAAGTATGGGTACCTAAAACTTAATTTCCTTGATTGCGTGTTCAAGGAACAGTGAGTGCCAAGGAACCTGGTACATGGATAGTGGTCATTTCCGGACATATGACAGAAATAAGAGAAATCTGTCAAAATTCAAGGAAGTCAAAGGAGCCAAAGTCATATTTGGGGAAATGAAGCTCCTGGTGAAATAAGAGGCATTGGATCCATCAAGAGGAATGGATTAGAAATCACAGATGTTGCATATGTTGAAGGACTCAACTTCAACCCATCGAGTATCACCACCTGCGTGACAAGGGCTACAATGTTGGATTCAACATGGGTGTATGCCAAATCAAGGATATTGAATCAAATGAAGTTGTCGCAAGGAAATAGATGTAAGAATATGTATGTAGTGGATTGGTCAACCGCAACACCCAACACCGCCTACTAGCAAAGAGCACAAATTGAATCAAGTTCCGTGGCACAAAAAGCCGAGTCACCCGAATTTCAAAACAATTAACAAGCTAGCAAGAAGTCATCTTGTAGAAGGACTTCCGACTCAAGATACAAGAAGGAGAGTATATGTGATGCATGTCGAAGGGAAAACAAATCAAGTCGTCATTCAAAGAAAAGACATGCCCATCCTCAACAAGAATATTGCATCTACTTCATATGGATCTATTTGGCCCTGGAACCAGCCAAAGATAAGTGGAAAGAAATACACCTTGGTGGTAGTAGATGACTACTCAAGATATACATGGACAATATTCATGTGCAAGAAAAAAGAAACCCTACAAAAACTACCACAAATTGATGAAGAGAATTCAAAATGAGAAGAGTCAAACCATTATCAAAATAAGATCGATAGAGGAACCGAGTTTGTCAATGGAATAATAACTCAAGATTGTATTGAGAATGGTATTGGTCATGAACTATCAACAGAAGGACTCCACAAAGTAATGGAGTTGCGAAAGAAGGAACGTAACCCTCAAAAAGAAGAAGAAGACCATGTTAGTCAAGCAGGTTACCAAAGAGATTTTTTGGCTCAAGCAATTAACACAAACTTGCTACACCCAAAAAGATGTGATGATAAATAGACAAATGACAAAGACTCCCTATGAGATCCGGATCGGAAGAAAACCAAATGTTGCATATTTCAGATATTTGGATGTAAATGCTTCATCCACAACAATGGCAAAGACAACCTAAAGGCTTTTGATGCTAAGGTCGATGAAGGTATCTTCTTAGATACTCACCGAAAGTAAAGCCTACGAATACTCAATAAAAGAACTATGGTTCTGAAGAATCCATTCATGTAGTATTCGATGAGCCAAATGTAAATGGAGAAGACATTGAAGAGTCGGTGATAAGTTGAAACATCCAATCATACGTAAGAGTCCCTACGCAAGTCAAGCCGGGATTATCAACTCGAAAAGAAGATGAGATAGTCAATCTCAAAAGAACTGAAAATTTGCGCCTAAAGTGACCACGAAAGAGTGACCACAAAGAACACAACCGCAAGTCGATCAATCCACCTAACTTACTCCAACTCGATGTAAGATGGCCGAGAGACCATCCACTTAACTTGTCATTGGAGATATGAGAGAAGGTGTCAAAACAAGATCCAGAACTCAACAAGAAGCTATGTTCACATGCTTCATTTCGCAAATAGAGCCAAAAGATGTGTCACAAGCATTGGATGACACACATCGATTCAAGCTATGCAAGAAGAGCTTAATCGGTTTGAGAGAAATAAAGTATGGGAACTAGTGCAAAGACCCATACATCAAAATGTTATTGGAACCAAATGGGTATTCGTAAATAAGATGAACGAGGAAGGTTGCCGTGGTAAGAAACAAAGCAAGATGGTAGCCAAAGGATATTGTCAAGAAGAAGGATAGATTTTGATGAAACATTTGCCCTCGTAGCAAGATTGGAAGCTATAAGGATGTTTCTTGCCTATGCACTCACAAGAATTTCATTGTATATCGATGGATGTAAAAAGTGCATTCCTAAACGGTTTATTGGAAGAAGAAGTATATGTTGAACAACCTCCAGGATTTGAGCGTAAGACTCTTGGAGACAAGGTATACAAACTCAAGAAAGCCTGTATGGATTGAAACAGCACCCGAGCATGGTATGATACCCCCGTCACAATTCCTAAATCGAGAATGGATTCACAAAAGGAAAAGTAGATAGAACACTTTTCGTAATTCAAGACAAGAAGAGTATACGCTTGTTCAAATATATGTGGATGACATCATCTTTGGATCCACTAACAAAGAGTGTGTGAAAAATTCTCAAACCTCATGCAAAGCAAATTTGAAATGAGCATGATGGGAGAGTCGACATTTTTCCTCGACTTCAAGTGAAACAAACCAAGGATGGAACCTTCGTAAGTCAAACAAAATATACCAGAGATTTAATGAAGAAGTTTGGTATGGAAGAGAAGTCTTCTCAGTAAAAATACCAATGAACACATCACCAAAATGGACATGGATGGAGATGGCAAGCCTCAGATCAAACAAGATACAGAGCACTTATTGGATCATCGCTTATCTCACAAAGAAGAAAGCCGTACATCACTCTTTGTAGGTGTATGTGCAAGATTTCAATCGCTCCAAAAGAGAGCCATATGACAAAGAAAGCCTAAAAGAATATCGAGATACTTGAAAGGAAGCCAAAGAGGCCTATGGTATCCAAAGGAAGGTGGATTCAGACTAATTGGCTATTCGACTCGACTACGCCGGATGCAGAGTGGACAGAAAAGCACTTCGTGCACTGTCAAATGCTAGGAAACAGACTAATTTCCTGGTTTAGCAAGAAGCAAAACTCAATAGCCACCTCTACAAATTGAGGCAGAATACATAGTTATGCGGGCACTGTTCAGCCCAAGTCCTATGGATGAGACAACAAATGAGAGACTATGAAGTTGAAGAAAAAGAAATTCCAATCATGTGTGATAACACAAGTGCCATTGCAATCACTCAAAATCCGTGTTGCACTCAAGAACAAAACATATAGATGTCGATATCATTTCATAAGAGATCATGTTGAAAAGAAGGACATTATCTTGGAATACATCTCAACCGATAAACAACTAGCCGACATCTTCACAAAACCGTTATGTGAATCAAGATTTGAAGAACTCAAGCATGAGTTGGGGTTAATTGAGTGAAATGACACTGCACAAATCAAAGAAGAGTATTAGAAAGAAAAGAAGTGAAAAAGAGTCAAAACAAAAATCAACTTAGTAAATCACCAGACGGAAAGATCACATACACCAAGTCACTGGACATAATTTGAGTCACCAAGAGAATCGCGAGAGTAGAGTTAAATCGGCCTAAGAGATAAGTCAATAACTTATGAGCAAAGTGACAAAAACGCAATGCTTTAACTTAGCGGGAATGTTTTAAGGAACACGTCAAAGATAATGATGATGTGTACGACATAAAGCCGCACACTAAGCTTATGATTGGATATAAATGTCGCCGCATTAAATACGAGACGTGAAATGCTCAATAAAGGCGCGAAATCCAAGCCGTTGATTTCGATCACAATTCAAAACCGCTTGCACGCCCTTTCATAAACCATATTTAAACCATTTTCGCCCCGCTTTCTCTCACACTTCTAAAAAACTGTTCATCTTTTTCTCTCAAAAGCAAAGGCAAACTACTCGAAACCCTACCAACATTCAAATCAATCTCCGAGATTTTTCTTGATATAATCCCGAGAAATGGCACCAACTTATGACTTTACCAAGCTAGGAAAGCAAATCCACACCGGTTCGACGGTGGATTTCGACGAATAGTGAAGCAGGGGTCCGACGACACCCTGGTGAAGAAAATCGCGGAAAAGTTGGAAACGCCCCAGGACTAAAACCGCTTTCTAACGCTGGAATATCCTATGACCTATGTGGAGGAGGTCGCACAATTCCTACGTGAATGCCGAGATTCACGATTTAAGTAATCAAGTCATCTGCTCACGGAAGCAATGACTATTATCGCCAAGGATTTGGTCAATATTGCTCACTACCCTGTAATGAGCAACCGAGATTAAGGAAGTTCGATGTAAACTTGGCCGACGCATGGAAAGAAATAGCCAAGTCCGATCTTCTTGCCGATAAAATTATATACACAAACAAAACAAGAGATTGAAGGAGGATTATCACAAATTGTTGGACATAGTTGCCAAATGTATCGACATCAAATTTGGCCTTTGACCAACTATCAAAGGCAAAGTCGATTGTGATGGCTGCAATCATCGAAGAAAAGAAGATAAATGGGCTGAGTTTATCTACGCAGATCGCTTAACGCTGGGAACAAGTCCTTCAAAGAAGATGGCACATTTGCAGATCCCCGGGATATGGCCTAGTGATTGGCCTATCGATATCGAGGTGAAAGCGAGTCCTCTAGACATGGGAAGGCCTTCCATGTTAACAAGAGGATGTTCGAGCTAACTTCTCCGGTGCTCGAAGCGAGCTTATGCCAAGAGAGTCGACACTGAGAGGGGGAATCGGTGACTCGAAGATACAAACCGCTTCCTCTCCAGCCTAAGAAGAAAAGTCGCCCCTACAACCGCTAAGAAGATCACGCCCCCGCAAAGAAAGAAAACCAAACATGCTCCCCGCCCGCAGCAGAGTCACCGCCCCAGCCAGCTCGTGTCACCCGCCTCGCAGTTAGCAGGGCCGAGAAGGACTCACAAATGCCTTCTCCGATCGCAAAAGGAGGAGAACGACAAGCCTGCACGGCCGCCTCCTCCGAAACAAACACCAAGACGCCCCGCCGCGCCAAGACTCAGAGGACACCGCCCGAACTGTAAATTCCCCGGTACAAACCAGGAGAGACGAAGAAGACTCGTCGCTGCATCGAACAAGAGAAACCACCGAGCCGCGGTTATCACCTAGCACAAACATGAGAAACATCGGGAGAAGAGAGTCTCCGATGTAGTTGTTGAAACAGCCCAAGTCAAGTCCGGAGGCGACCAACAGAGGCAACTCAAGACACAACAGTAGCTCACACAAAATGGGGCTAAACACAAGAACCAGCCCAAGCAGAGATAGTGATGTAATGATCCTATCTCCACCTTACCCGTGACATCCAAAATCGTCTGCGTGAGTGGAGAAAATGGAAGTTGAGCAAGTCAAGGGAACAGTTCCAACGGCCCGAGTTCATAGAAGAAGAAGAGGAATCGCTAAATTTCCTCGACTAACCATCGTGCTCCCAAAGACTTGATGAGGACAATCGCTAGACATCCCGCAGATCTACAAGGACAAGGAGAGAGCAAAGCAAGTCAAGCCAAGACGTGAGAAGGCAAGCATCCGCCCTATCTCCCGCACCACGTAACACTTCCATCCTCTTCTTGATGTCTTTCTGACAAAGCTGATGAGGATCCGCAAAAATGTCACGCCACGTAAGAGTTACAAATGCAAAAGCATTGCATGAATCAAGAATCCTTCACGAGCAAAGATCGATGGAGGACCAGGAGAGTCCTCCGTAACACAACCGAAATCGATCCTATGGGAGTGGTTCAAAAATAGCCACCGATGTTGTCGCTACCACTTCCCCACCTCACTCAAGAAGGCAATAAGGGAAATGGCGATGAACCGGGCTGTGGGGACCCAACGAGCCAACCCCTATTGAAGGTGTGCTACCACCGCCCCAACGGCCGAACCATCGCTTGCAACAAATGGGAGCCCCGGAGACGAGTGACCCCACTCCAAGTCACTCACCGGTGCGCCCACCGAGGGGGAAATCCCCTCCACCGCAAAGAAGGTCTGAGGATGCCGCAGATGACTCCACAAAGAAGCAAGGAGGCGAAGAAGAGAAATTACAATCACAATGTTAAGAACAAAGAAGTTGCCATCAACGAAGCTCGATAGCTTGAGACTGCCTCACCGAGGTGCCAACCGCTCCGGGCTAATGACGACGCCGATGATGCGCCGAGGCACAAGAATGAACCCCCGGGAGTTAACACTGGCGATGAAAGTGCAATCCATGGGGTTGAGACTCCAATGGATGCCATCGTAGAAGACCCTAAGACACCGGCATCGTCGAAAGGGAGGACTAGGCCTCGCAGCAGAAGAGAGACCTGGAGGAAATGAAGGCCCACGGGAGGTTGAGACTTCCCGGTAAAAAGAGGTCAAGTACGAACATCCCTCCCGCAATCATCGACCCATCCGAGAAGGAGATCGCGACTTCATGATTCCCGTGACAACCTCGATGTCACTTTTCCGGGGATCGAAAAGAAGAAGTTCGAGTCAACCCCATGACAAATCCAAAAGACTCACCGGGTGTTCCAAGCACGAGTAAGTCCGATCCCAAGACTACTCACAAACTTTTAACTTAGATGATGAGCCACCTCTAGAAATCTCATCATCGTCCGATGACGTCGCCGATAAGGCCGAGGACAAGTCCAAAAAGGAAAAATCACCAGACCAACGGTTGTTAAGAGAAATTTGAGGCTCAAGCAGTTCGAGTCTATTTCACAACCAAACCCACCAACCAAAACCACCGATCGGGCTCCTCAAGCCACAAACTGGATCGATTCCCAAAAGAACTTCACGCGCACCGCCGTCATTGAACAGATCCCGTCGGCGGTGATGAATCTTTGTAGAATCTTTCCCTTTCTCACCGGAGATACCAGTAACTCCACGAAGAGTCGAGAAAATGAGCAAGCACGATATCACTGACCACCTCCTCGTTTTTCACTCAGGCACCATTGTTCCACCGATTTTGATTTCGACGATGTATGGCCATCACCGCAAGAAGAATCACCAAGTTCGAGAAGTGTTCAAGGCACTCTTTTTCAAGTTGAAAAGATGGAGAGGCATCAGCCTCTTTGGACATGCGATTGGACAACAGAGATGCCACCCTTACAAATTGACTTAAG
Source organism: Rehmannia glutinosa (assembly GCA_016081115.2). Classification (NCBI taxonomy): domain Eukaryota; kingdom Viridiplantae; phylum Streptophyta; class Magnoliopsida; order Lamiales; family Orobanchaceae; genus Rehmannia; species Rehmannia glutinosa. Next base: position 9,566,497 of record CM071936.1, on the reverse strand, counting down.
AGGCATAACAAGATTCGAATAAGGGAATGGTGGCAACAAAGAAGAATCAATGCGTGTGGAACAGTGAGATACTTTAACCTTGTTCAACAAGTGGCGGTGTGGAGAGCCGAGAATGTTGATGAAAAAACGGTTCGAGGAACACATTGAGCATATGCATGAAGCTCACACCGCCGAGATCAAGCCGCCGCGTGAGCGAGTAATGCAAATGATATACAGCGCTTGGAAGAACACATGACAAGAAAATTCAGCCTTCTCATGGCCGAGATGAAGCCGATTTCAAAGCAGAATCCAACGCTACTCTGCCTCAATTCGTGGCCGCATACAACGCACAGACTTGAAGCAAAATTCAACCATCAAGATTTCGACTTCATGCTTGCAAAGATGTTCCCTGGGGTTCCTCTATCCTTTGATGATGCCAAAAAGGGGGAAGAGGAATACCTTAAAGCAAAGAAAACTGTCGAAAAAAGAAAGGAGAAAATGAGAAGGAAAATCACCGAGGAAATTTTGAAACTAAAGAAAGGAAAATCATTGAGGGGGAAGGATCAAAAGATATGACCTTGATGATTGCACAAACCCCCAACAGGTCCCGTCACACCGACATTATAAGCAAAGAACTCCCCGTGACTCGCCACTCCAAGACTCGATGTATCTATGGCCGAGAAGAGAAAAGAAATCAAGCAGGATGAAGGAAGTGGAAGGAAGAATGGATGCTGTGGTGATGAACATCTTGAAAGAACATGTTTTATACTCGGTGGGGCCCATGTTTTAGGTCTTGTACTACTGAGATGGCGAGGTTTCATTGGGCACGCCGGGTTTGGTGGGACATTATTATGCCACGAGGTTGTCAATATGGGTACCAAATACAATCTTTAGATTATGTAAATGTGAAGATGAATAAAATAATTTTTGACGCAAAAATGGGATGGAATAGTCTTGTAGAGGTTCACATGGACCATGGTGGAATAATATAGCTGCTTGCAACAATAAATTGAATTTTTATTAGCATGGTAATTTATTTTATTTTAGTAGTAATAATATTATTTTATATACTTAGAATATATTTTATATTATTAGAATACTATAAAATATCTTTTTGAAATATAGAAAATTATGAATGTAGTTACTATAATGCATGACTTGCATGAATTGACCAAGTATGTATATTTACTCTCCACCAGTGTATGAATATATAGTTGTAAATGTTAGGCGTACGTATGTGTGTATAAATTAAATCAAATATTGCATGATGCAACATCGAAATGGTCGAACTAACAAATTAAGAACTTATAATCAAGAAACATTCACTATGCAGAATCTCTTTCATACACTAGGAAACATTTATATTCATCATTATATTCATTTTCAAGTTATCTCAAATATGAATCCAAATAAAAAAGGCACTAGTGAATTAGGAACTAAGGTAATATTGATACTACATCTGAAGGAACTAAGGTAATATTGATACTACATCAGATGTATGTATACTTGAGGTGTGGATAAATTTTAGTTGTCCATTTTGTAAAAAAGTAGGACATTTGGAAAATAGATACTATATCTGATATAATATCATGTATGTACACCACATATAACATTTATAAGATACTAATTCGAGGGAGGAGGGAAGTACAATCAATAGAAGAACGAGGGGGGAGCAAGGGAGGCTGGTGCCCCCCTCCCCCCAAAAAAAAAATCAAAATCCCCCCCTCCCCACAAAAGTTTTCCAAATTATTTTTTTATAGCTAAAATAAAGGAATTAATTTACAAATGCCCCCTTCCCCCAAGTTCGATAAAAAAAATCAAGTAACTGTGTTTTACAATATAAAAAACTATTAATTATGATTAATATATGAAATTTTTTCTCATAGTTTAAATTTATAAACTCGGTCTGTTTCCCCCCAAAGTCGGAATCCTGCATCCGCCACTGAGTACAATATATCCAATGTTTGATGTGGTCTCAATATGGTTTTGATGGTGAGTTTTCATTTTAGTGGTATTTTATAATGTGTACTTTTATCTCTAACCCATTTTTCTCTCCTTCTTTCTCTACAAAAAATCCTAACCCAAAACCCTTTTCCCCCTCTCTCCCCCCGGCTCGCCCGCCACCCTCTCTCTCCCCCTCCCCCTCCCCATCCATGCTTCCCGTTGGAGGGCCAACGATGGCGGCCCGTTGTGTCTTCAGGAGGTGGCCGAAATTTTCGTTCCAGGGTGAAAGCGGGTTGGAACTTCACGGAGGTGTCTCTGAGTTGACTAGACGATGGGATGCATCAAGAGATTTAAGTGAGGAGTGTTAGGAATTTTATTGTTTAGATTTTGATGAATGCCATGTAAAACTTAGAATAGAAAGTTGGCACCCCAATTCTTGTTGTAAAATGCATTGTAATGAATAGAGTCGCCAAGCCGAGTTAAGTCGCCCACGCCCTAACATGCAAGAAGACAATCAAGACCGGAAGGAAGATCACGCGAGACAATTGAATATGGCAAAGAAGAGTAGACGGGAACTCTATCAAGAAGAAATGAGATGCACTGAGTGGAGCATCGTCAAGTCAACTCAAGAAAACCAAGTCTCAAGTTGAAGTGATGACGAAAGAGTCATCCATGATTGGAAGTCGACTCTAAGTCACCTGGGGAAAGCAAGGAAATGCAAACAAGTCGAGATAATCAGAAAAGAACTGCGTTGACAGTAAATCAAGAGATTTACTTAAACAAGTAATATCTCCATACCACCTTTCTTGGAGTGCTCACCCCGAAGCGTGCAAAAGGAATGAACCAATGGGAAGCACTACACCGTGTCGAACTCGAAAAGGTGAAAGAACAATTCATACGAGGAAACGGCAATTCCAAGAATCGCAAGCCAACGATCGCAAAGTGACTTTCAAAAATAAGCATATCTCTTCAACGGGCAAATTTTTGAAAGTTCACTATAAAAGGCTAAGGAGTTTGTTTGAGAAGGAGGATGACACACACGTGAGATAAACAAGCATATTAGAAAAATCAAACATTCTCAATCCTCAAGCCTACATTACGAAGTACATCAATCCAACACTCACCGTGAAGGAAAGAGAACTTCAATCGCTTGAAGAGGAAATCTTTGAAAACAAAGGGTCTACATTCCGGGAAGGATTGTAGAAAGGTTCAAGGTTGAGCAAGTCTTAAGCTTTTGGAGGGCTTCGTGATCAAATCCAAAGAGCTTGAGCAAGTGAGTCAGTAGTAGGCGCAAAGCCCTGCCTGTGAAGAAGTCGAGTCGCACGGAAGCCACCGAGTGATCAAGGCGTCTCGTGATCGAGTCCCAAAGGATCAAGTCGGTGTTGTGATCAAGACTTGTATCCTGGATCTTACCACTTTGTAAATTGATCATTACTTAGTGGATTCCTCCAAAGAGTTGGAGAAGAGAGGAGTAGAAGAATTACCCCATCTTCGAACCTCTATAAAAACTTTATCGTGTCATTTACATTTCAAAGATTTAAATTCATCGCACTTTTAATTGCTTATATCTCACGATAAATTTGCTATCCATTTGATAATTTACAAGTACTAAATCAAGCTCTAATATCTTGCTTAATCAAACTTAAGGGTGTTAAGTCTTCCGCTGAAAATAAAACCACAAAATTGAAAGTTAAATTGTAGCCAACAAAATGAAGTTACTCCATCAATGTTTCACCGAAAGTTGTTGAAAGATTAACTCTACCGAGTGACTAATTCGATTGTCCATCAAGGACACAATTGCAGTAGAATTAACTCAGAGATTTAAAAGGACTAAATCGAAAATTTGGTAAGGTTTATTCAACCCCCTTCTAAACCTTACACTTACACCCCCTTGGGACCTACAAAAGTCAAATCATGCAAAACGGCCAAAGAAATGGGACAAGTTGACATTGATTTGTGAAGGCTCGTGAGCAAATCAAAGAAAACAAATTATCATGTGGTGTACAGTAAATTTGAAAATTTCAAAATGATCTCGAGGAGAGAACCCGGATCAACTAGACGCTTCGGTTCACGTAAATCACAAATGAGTCGTCTACACTTGGAAAGGAATATACACAGAATGAAATGTGTATGAAGATCCTAAAAAGTCTTCCAGTGAATGGGAAATGAAGGTCATGGCACCGAGACACTCCATGGACCCATCAAAGACATCCAACCATGAACTATTCTCGACCTCAAAGCCTACGAGTTTGAGCTAAGAAGAAGACCAGAAGAGACAATTGCACCCAAAAAATTTGCTCTAATTGTTAAAGATGGGAATAGAGCTGAGGTCAAAGAAGTCATTGACCCAAGAAGAAATAGCCCTGATGGTTAAGAGGTTCAACAAGTTCTTCAATAAGAATTACAAAAGAGGAAAGGGCTAATCTTCCGTAAGACACTCACCTCCCTCCAAATCAAGGGAAGACAAAGCCAACCAAGAGAATAGATCATCAAAAAGTTGAGTATCAAAGGGTCGACAACTCAAGAATGGAAAGAGTCGATCAAAAGGTCAATATCTATGTTGAACCGTAGACAACCAGGTCACTATGCCATTGATCGCTTCATATCCTCGTAGTCAACAAGACAGTGGATGAAGAAGAAAGAAAGATCTTCGAGAAAGAAGACAAGAAAGGAAAAAGGCAATGATGGTGCAGAGAGATCAAAACAAGCCTAAGTCAAGCGGAGACAAATGATTCAGAAAGCAAAGTTGAAGCCGACTACTCAAGTGACTCAAGAAGTTAGTTAAGCCCTAATCGCTTGATGGCCAAAGAACAAGATCAAGAAGATGAGGTACAATCTAACTCAACAAACTCGTACACTAGTGATAGTGATCGTGACACACTCACTTCATCACCTATCGATCTTTATGATTCATTAAGCAAAATGATGAAAGATTTTGAACACATCAAATCCTCACACACACTATTGAATGAGGAAAACATCCTACTCAAAAGTCAAAACTCAAAGTCGACTAAGGAGCCGAGAACTCTAAGTCAAATAGTCGTTGAAAATGAAAGTTTAAAGGTCGAAAATGCTAAATTAGTAAAGCAGAAATTGCCGCTATATAGAAAAGAGGAGAATGACCTCAAGAATGTTATTGCCTCATTTACTAAGGCATCTAAATCATTGGATGATCTTATCATGAGTCAAAGAGAATGTGGAGACAAGACAAAGCTTAGGATTTAATTCCTCCGTGCCATGTCAAACCTCAAGAGTAATTTTGGAAAAAAGATCTTCAAGTCATGAAGAGTCCGAAAAATCCAAAACTCTAAATGCCGCACACACATTCACTCCAAAGCACAACACTAAGCAAACTGGCCTTGGTTACAAAGGAAAAGAAAAAAAAATTTTGAGTTGAGTGTCTTTGAAAAGGACAATCGAGAAGAGATTCACCGAGTCCTCAAAGAAATTCCAAATGTAAAAATACTCAGAAAGAAGAAGCAGAGCTACCAAAAATCCTTAAAACCCATAAAAGAAATACATATGATGGGAATGGTAGAAAATATCCAAGCCAAGTCTGATTGGAATAATGTGAACTATCGCCACGACTTATGGAATATAAGCCCAAATGGCAAAGGCCTAGAACTCAAAGAAAGGCCATTCCAAAAGTATAAGAGCTTTCATCAAGACACACATGCACCTAGGCACTACACTCAAAAACACCACAATTACCTGGCAAGGAAGGCAATTGCTAAAACACATATGCAGCATACGACAAAAGAGACAGCTTGTATGAACCTAGAATCCCCAAGCAATTTGCCGTAATTAATTATGATTATGACATCGATAGATGGCAACCCCTTAGAGTCAAATCATTTCGCTATAGGTTGGTTGGATCATCTTACAATTTAACTCCCTCAGACCTGCACAAGTATGGGTACCTAAAACTTAATTTCCTTGATTGCAGTTCAAGGAATACCGAGTGCCAAGGAACCTGGTACATGGATAGTGGTCTGTTTCTTTACATATGACAGAAATAAGAGAAATCTGTCAAAATTCAAGGGAAGTCAAAGGAGCAAAAGTCATATTTGGAGGAAATGAAGCTCCTGGTGAAATAAGAGGCATCGATCCATCAAGAGGAATGGATTAGAAATCACAGATGTTGCATATGTTGAAGGACTCAACTTCAACTTATCGAGTATCATCACCGCGTGACAAGGGCTACAATGTTGATTCAACATGGGAATATGCCAAATCAAAGATATTGAATCAAATGAAGTTGTGTTGCAAGGATGTAGATTAAAAATATGTATGTAGTGGATTGGTCAATCGCAACACCCAAGACTGTCTACTTTACTAGCAAAGAGCACAAATTGAATCAAGTGGTCGGGCACAAAAAAGCCGAGTCACCCGAATTTCAAAACAATTAATGGGCAAGAAGTCATCTTGTGAAGGACTTCCGCACTCAAGATACAAGAAGGAAAGTATATGTGATGCATGTCAAGGGAAAACAAATCAAATCGTCATTCAAAGAAAAGACATGCCCATCCTCAACAAGAATATTGCATCTACTTCATATGGATCTATTTGGCCCAAAGGGAACCACCAAAGATAAGTGGAAAGAATACACCTTGGTGGTAGTAGATGACTACTCAAGATATACATGGACAATATTCATGTGCAAGAAGAAAGAAACTCTACAAAAACTACCACAAATGATGAAGAGGATTCAAAATGAGAAGAGTCAAACCATTATCAAAATAAGATCGATAAAGGAACCGAGTTTGTCAATGGAATAATAACTCAAGATTGTATTGAGAATGGTAATGGTCATGAACTATCACAGTTAAATGACTCCACACAGAACGGAGAATGGAGTTGCGTAAAAGAAGGAACGTAACCCTCAAGGAAGCAAAGCAAGGACCATGTTAGTCAAGCAGGTTACCAAAAAAGATTTTCGGGGTCAAGCAATCAACACGGCTTGCTACACCCAAAACAGATGTATGATAAATGTACAAAACCTGGTGACAAAGACAATGGTTACAAGAGAAAACCAAATGTTGCATATTTCAGATATTTGGATGTAAATGCTTCATCCACAACAATGGCAAAGACAATCTAAAGGCTTTTGATGCTAAAGTCGATGAAGGTATCTTCAGATACTCAACAAAGCAAAGCCTACAGGATACTCAACAAAAGAACTATGGTTACAGAGGAATCCATTCATGTAGTATTCGATGAGCCAAATGTAAATGGAGAAGACATTGAAGAGTCACCGATGTTCGAATCATCCAACCATACGTAAGAGTCCCTATCTTCAAGTTCGAAGCCGAATTATCAATTCGAAGAAGATGAGATAGTGAATCTCAAAAACAAAGTGGAAAACTTGCGCCTAAGTGATAACGCAGAGGGTCGACACACCAACACAAATGTACCGCAAGTCGATCAATCCGCCTAACTTACTCCAACTCGATGTAAGATGGCCGAGAGACCATCCACCGTAACTTGTCATTGGAGATATGAGAGAAGGTGTCAAAACAAGATCGTAACTCAACATGAACCTATGTTCACATGCTTCATCTCGCAATAGAGCCAAAAGATGTGTCACAAGCATCGATGACACACATCGATTCAAGCTATGCAAGAAGAGTCAATCGCTTTGAAAGAAATAAAGTGTGGAAATTAGTGCAAAGACCCATGCACCAAAAATGTTATTGGCACCAAATGGGTATTCGTAAATAAAATGAACGAGGAAGGCTTTGTGGTAAGAAACAAAGCAAGATTGGTAGCCAAAGGATATTGCAAGAAGAAGGGATAGATTTTGATGAAACATTTGCCCTCGTAGCAAGATTGGAAGCTATAAGGATGTTTCTTGCCTATGCACTCACAAGAACTTCATTGTATATCGATGGATGTAAAAAGTGCATTCCTAAATGGTTTATGGAAGAAGAAGTATGTTGAACAACCTCCAGGATTTGAGCAGTAAGACTCTTGGAGACAAGGTATACAAACTCAAGAAAGCCCCGTATGGATTGAAACAGACACCTGCAGCATGGTATGACACCGTCACAATTCCTAATCAAAATGGATTCACAAAAGGAAAAGTAGATAGAACACTCTTCGTAATTCAAGACAAGAAGAGTATACCGCTTGTTCAAATATATGTGGATGACATCATTTTTGGATCCACTAACAAAGAGTTGTGTGAAAAATTTTCAAACCTCATGCAAAGCAAATTTGAAATGAGCATGATGGGAGAGTCGACATTCTTCCTTGACTCCAAGTGAAACAATTGAAGGATGGAACCTTCATAAGTCAAACAAAATACACCGAGACTTAATGAAGAAGTTTGGTATGGAGGAGAAGTCTTCAGTAAAAATACCAATGAACACATCACCAAAATGGACATGGATGCAGATGGCAAGCCCGTAGATCAAACAAGATACAGAGCACTTATGGATCATTGCTCTATCTCACAAAGAAGCAGGCCGTACATCACCTTTTGTAGGTGTATGTGCAAGATTTCAATCGCTCCAAAAGAGAGCCATATGACAAAGAATACTAAGAGAATATTGAGATACTTGAAAGGAAGCCAAGAAGAGGCCTATGGTATCCAAAGGAAGGTGGATTCAAGCTAATTGGCTATTCAGATTCTCGACTATGCTAGATGCAAGAGTGGATAGGAAGAGCACTTCGTGCACATGTCAAATGCTAGGAAACAGACTAATTTCCTGGTTTAGCAAGAAGCAAAACTCAATAGCCACCTCTACAAACCGAGGCAGTAATACATAGTCATGGCTGCAGCCCAAGTCCTATGGATGAGACAAAGAAATGAGAGACTATGAAGTTGAAGAAAAAGAAATTCCAATCATGTGTGATAACACAAGTGCTATTGCAATCACTCAAAATCCTCGTGTTGCACTCAAGAACAAAACATATTGATGTCGATACCACTTCATAAGAGATCATGTTGAAAAGAATGACATTATCTTCGAATATATCTCAACCGATAAACAACTAGCCGACATCTTCACAAAACCATTATGTGAGTCAAGATTTGAAGAACTCGAGCATGAGTTGGGGCACTGAATTGAGCCGACACTGCACAAATCAAAGAAGAGAAATGGAACAGTAAAAAGGAGTGAAAAGAGTCGAAAAATGTAAATCACCAAGAATCACCAGACGGAAAAGACAATTTACACCGAGTCGGTGATAATGAGTCACTAAGAGAATCATGCGAGGAGTAGAGTTAAATCACCTAAGGGATAAGTTGAATAACTTACGAGCAAAGTGACAAAAACGCAATGCTTTGACTAAGCGGGAATGTTTTAAGGAATACGTCAAAGATAATGATGATGTGTACAGACAAAAAGCGTGCACACCAAGCTTATGATTGGATATAAATGTGCCGCATTAAATACGAGACATGAAATGCTCAATAGCGCATAAATCCAAGCCGTTGATTTCGATCACGATTCAAAAAACCACCCGCACGCCCTTTCATAAACCATATTTAAACCATTTTCGTCCATTTCTCTCTCACACTTCTAAAAACTGCTTCATCTCTTTCTCTCAAAAGCAAAGCGTAATACTCAAAACCCTATCAACCTTCAAATCAATTTCTCGAGTTTTTCCTTGATATAATCCCGAGAAATGGCACCAACTTATGACTTTACCAAGTTAGGAAAGCAAATCCACACCGGTTGACGGTGGATTTCGACTTTAATGGTGAAGCAGGGGTCCGACGACACCTTGGTGAAGAAAATCGCCGAGAAATTGGAAACGTCCTGGGACTAAAACCGTTTTGTAACGTTAGAATATCCGATGACCTATGTGGAGAGGTCGATAATTCTACGTGAATGCCGAGATTCACGATGAAGGAATCAAGTCATCTGCTCACGAAAAGCACTGACTATCACCGCCAAGGATTTGGTCAACATTGCTCACTACTTTGGTAAGGAGCATCCGAGATTAAAGAAGTCGATGTAAACTTGGCCGACGATGGAAAGAAATAGCCAAGTCCGACTTTGCCGATAAAATAATATACACAACAAACAAGAGATCACAAGGAGGATTATCACAAGTTGTTGGACATAGTTGCCAAATGTATCGACATCAATTTGGCAAATTTTGACCAATGTCAAAGGCAAAGTTCGATTGTAATGGCCGCAATCATCGAAGAAAAGAAGATAAATCGGGCTGAGTTTGTCTACAGCATCGCGTAACGTGGGGAACAAGTCCTTCAAGGAAGATGGTTCATTTGGAGGATCCCTCAGGATATGGCCTGGTGATTGGCCGGCTATTGAGGTGAAAGGAGTCCCTCTTAGACATGGGAAGGCATTCCATGTTAACAAGAGGATGTTCGCAGCTAACCTCTCAAGCGCCGTGCGAGCTTACGCCAAGAGAGCCGACACCAAGAAGTGGGGAATCGCCTAACCCCGAAGATACATTTGTTTCTTCTCCACCAAGAAGAAGAAAGTCGCTCGCCACTGCTAAGAAGATCGTCCCCTCGCAAAGAAAGAAAACCAAACATGCTCCCGCCCTCGCAGCAGCAGTCACCGCCCAAAGCCAGCCGTGTCTCCCGTCCGGTAGCGGTCGAGAAGGACTCACAAATACCTTCTCCGATCGTCAAAAGGAGGAGAATCGACAAGCCAAGACGGCCACTCCCGTAAAAGACACCAAAGACTGCCCCTCCCCGCCGCCAAGAAGAGAGGACAACATCTCTCAACTAGTAAATTCCCCTAGACAAACCAGAGACGAAGAAGAATAGTCAAGCAACCGAATCGGAGAAACCAGAGCTCGGTTACTCGGCCAAGACAAATATCGAGACTATCGGAGAAGAGAGTCTCCGATGTAGTTAATGAAAACAGCCCAAGTCCGTCAAGGCGATCGCAGAAGTAAACCAAGACACAAACAGTAGCTCACACACCAAGCACAAGAAGAACCCGCAGAGCGGATAGTGATGTAATGATCCTATCTCCACCTTACCCGCACATCCAAAATCGCCTGCGTGAGTGGAGGAAATGGAAGTTGAGCAAGTCAAGGGAACAGCCCAACGCCCGAGTTCATAGAAGAAGAAGAGGAATCGCTAAATTTCTCGATTAACTCATGCTTCCTCTTCAGATGAAGACAATCGCACGTACATCCCGCAGATCTACAAGGATGCGAGAGAGAAAAGCAAGTCAAGAAGCACAAGACGTGAGAAGGCAAGACCGCCTCTATCTCCCGCACCACGTAACACACACGCCCTCTCTTGATGTCTTCTCGGACAAAGCTGATGAGGATCCGCAGAATGTCGCCGCTACGTAAGAGTTGCAAATGCAGCAAAGCATCGCACGAATCAAAAATCCTTCACGAGCAAAGATTGATGGAGGGACCAGAGAGTAATCCGTAACACACCGAAATTGATCCAACGGGAGTGGTTCAAGAAATCGCCAATGTTGTTGCCGCTACCACTAGGGATGTCAACGGGCGGATGGGACGTGGGAGCAATCCCCATCCCCGTCCCTCGCGGTCGCGGGAATCCCGCCCCCGCCCCTCGCGAGACAAATGGGGAAAAACTCCCCCCATCTCGTCCCTCGCGGGGATCCCGCCCCCACGGGATTCCCCGCCCGCGCTTTATTTTAATTTTTTTGTAAAAACTGATTTTTTTTTAGAAAAAAAGATTTTTTAATATTTAAAAATATATATAAATTATATAAAAAACTGAAAAACACTTATTCTACGTAAAAAATTAAAAAAATAAATTTATATATTTAATGTAGATATATTTATAATATATTATATATTTTTAAAATATTATATTATATACTTAATATTGCCTCATGGAACGGGCGGGGATTCGGCGGGGAATATGATCCCCGCCCGCCCGTCTCCCGCCAACGGGGAGAAAAATCCCGTCCCGTCCCCCACGGGGAAATTTTTGGGATTCCCGCCTGCTCGGGCGGTTTCGCGGGAACGGGGAATCCCCGCCCATCGCCATCTCTAGCTACCACTTCCCCACCACTCCTAAGAAGGCAATAAGTGGAATCGGGCGATGAAACCGGGCTAGTGGGGACCCCAATGAGCCAACCCCTATTGAAGGTGTGTGCTATCACCGCCTACTACTACTGAACAATCAATCGAAAAAACAAATGAGTTTGGAGACGAGTGACCCCATTCAAGTCACTCACCGGTGCGCCACCGAGTGGGAAACTCCCTCCACCGCAGCAAGGCCGGGAGGATGCCTTTGCAGATGACTCCACAACGAATCAAGGAGGCGAAGAAGAGATATTAAAATCACAAGAAGAACAAAGAAGTAGACATCAACTAAGCTCGCATACTTGAGACTGCCTCACCGAGGTGCCAAGTGCTGGGGGCTAATGACGCCGCCGATGCCGATGAGGCACGTGAAGGAACAACCCCGGGAGTTAACACTGGCGGTGAAAGTGCAATCCATGGGGTTGAGACTCCAATGTATGCCATCGCAGAAGACCCTAAGACAATTGACATCGTCGAAAGGGAGGACAGTGCCTCGCAGCAGAGAGACCGGGTTGGAGGAAATGAAGGCCCACGGGAGGTTGAGACTTCCTGGTAAAGAGGTCAAGCGAGAGAACATCCCTCCCGCTATAATCGACCCATCCGAGAAGGAGATAAGCGCACTTCATGATTCCCAGACAACCCCGATGTCACTTTTCCGGGGATCAAGGAAGAAGTTTCGAGTCATCCCCCATGACAAATCCAAAAGACTCAACAAGCGAGTGTTCCAAGCACGAGTAAGTCCGATCCCAAGACTACTCGTCAAACCTTTAACTTTGATGATGAGCCACCAATGGAAATCTCATCATCGTCCGATGACGCTTCCGATAAGGCCGAGGATCACCATCGAAATGGAAAAATCAGCCTAAGACCAACGAAGTCGCTACATAAGACAAAGGCTCGCAGTTTCGGGTCCACTTCACAACAAGACCCACCAACAAGAGACCATCGCGCAGCTCCTCAAGCCGCAGCAGATCGATTCCCAAAAGAACCGCCCGCACCACTCATCATCGAACAGATCCCGGCTTGGCGGTGATGAATCCTTCGAGAGTCTTTTCCTTTTTCACCGGAAATACCTAACTCCACGAAGAGTCGAAACGAACAAGCACGCTATCACGCATCAGCCTGTTTTTCACTCAGGCACCATTGTTCCACCGATTTTGATTTTGACGTCAGATGGCCATCACCGCAATGTGGGTTAATCAGAACAAGTTCGAGAAGTGTTCAGGCACTCTTGGCCGAGGTAGAACTGATGGAGAGGCATCAGCCTCTTTGACATGCGAATGGACAACAGAGATGCCAACTTTACACCGACTTGGAGAGGCATCACATACCAGGATAAGGAGTGGTGGCAACAAAGCAAAGAATCAATGCGTGTGGAACAGTGAGATACTTCGTAACTTTGTTCAACAAGTCGGGTGGAGAGTCGAAAAATGCCGATGCAAAAAACGGTTCGAGAGAACACATTGAACATATGCATGAAGCTCACACCGCCGAAATCAAGTCTGCGTGAGCAAAATACAAATGATATACGCGTTTGGAAGAACACATGACTAGAAAATTGCCTTCTCATGGCCGAGATGAAGCCGATTTCACCGAGTCCAACGCTACTCGATCCGACTCGTGTCGCTTACAACGCAGCCAGACTTGAAGCAGTAACTCGACTATCCGCAGCTCGATTTCATGCTTGCCAAGATGTTCCCTGGGGTTTCTCTATCCTTTGATGATGCCAAAAAGGGGAAGAGGAATACCTTAAAAAAGAAAAATCAAGTCGAAAAGAAAGGAGCAAAATGAGAAGAAAACAAATGAGAAGGAAAATCACCGAGGAAATTTTGAAACAAAAGAAAGGAAAATCTGCGAGGGGGAAGGATCAAAAGATATGACCTTGATGATTGCACAAACCCTCAACAGGGTCCTCACAATGACATTATAAGCAAAGAAACTCCCCGTGACTCGCCACCCCAACACTCAGATCTATGGCCGAGAAGAGAAAAGCAATTGAAGCAGGGATGAAGGAAGTGGAAGGAAGAATGGATGCCGAGTTATGAACATCTTGAAAGAACACGGAGGCATTCCAAAGAGATGAGACACGTATGCCATTTCGTATGTCGGGACAGAGCCACGATCACTGACGAATTCAAAACGCTCGAATCAAGGATATTTTGCAAATATGTCCATGGCTCAAGCTTGGGACTTGTATCGGGGAAAAGGGTCTCACGTTATGTGAAGAAGCCGACAGACATGCAGACTTCCTAAGAGCCACACGGGTCACTCCGCTAGTCACCAGTTGGAAGAAGAAGACCCCAAAGACAAAGATACGCCCGCAGGCAGTAGAGGAAGAAGCGATGGAGGAAGAAGCTTGCACCCAGGCCTCCGCCCAAGAATATTGAATACGAGATCCGTGAAAGAAAGGAGGGATCTACTGGGATGGGCTTGACCAAGTGGCAAATTTGAAAGTGGCTAAAACTAACGCCGAGTATGCAAAAAGAATAGAAGAAGAAAACAAGAGACAAACTCGGCTATGGCAGAGAGACATGAAAGAATAAGAAGAGATGAAGCCGCCAGAAAGCATATGAGAAGAAAAGAAGGCACTTGATTTAGAAAAAGAGAAGAAGAGAAGAAGAAGCCGATCAAGATGAAAGAAGAGACAATGAAGGAGATGAAGTGTTCTTCGCCCAACCCTTCGTGTAGTTTATCATGTAAATACATACAATGTAAGTCTTCTCCGTAATAAAGCTATAAATTCTTTATTTTTTTGTGAAGACAATTATATACTCGATACACCTTGTAAACAACAGTGTTAAGTACAAGAATGATATGATCAATAAAAAGATTGATTCTCGCGATACATTCTATGTCAATACACTATCTCAGATGTATCTTTGTTATTTGCATCTTTGTATGGTTTAAGTTTTGGCATCATCAAAAAGAGGGAAATTGTTAGGAATTTTATTGTTTAGATTTTGATGAATGCCATGTAAAACTTAGAATAGAAAGTTGGCACCCCAATTCTTGTTGTAAAATGCATTGTAATGAATAGAAATGGCAAGCCGAGTTAAGTCACCTACGCCCTAACATGCAAGAAGACAAATCAAGACTGGAAGGAAGACTCATCTGTGAGACGATGAATATGGCAAAGAAGAGTAGACGGGAACTCTATCAAGAAGCGGCACTGAGATGCACTGAAAGTGGAGCATCAGTCAAGTCAACTCAAGAAAAGCCAAGTCTCAAGTTGAAGTGATGAAGAGTCATCCACGATTGGAAGTTCGACTCTAAGTCACCCGGGGAAAGCAAGGAAATGCAAATAAGTCGAGATAATCAGAAAAGAACCGCTTGTACGTAAATCAAGAGATTTACTTAAACAAGTAATATCTCCATACCACCTTTCTTGGAGTGCTCACCCCGTAATGCAAAAGGAATGAACCAATGGGAAGCACTACACCGTGTCGAACTCAAAAGGTGAAAGAACAATTCATACGAGGAAACGGTAATTCCAAGAATCGCAAGCCAACGATCGCAAAGTGACTTTCAAAAATAAGCCTATCTCTTCAACGGGCAAATTTTTGAAAGTTCACTATAAAAGGCCGAGGAGTTTGTTTGAGAAGGAGGATGACACACACGTGAGATAAACAAGCATATTAGAAAAATCAAACATTCTCAATCCTCAAGCCTACATTACGAAGACATCAATCCAACACTCACCCGTGAAGGAAAGAGAACTTCAATCAATCAAGTTGAAGAGGAAATCTTTGAAAACAAGGGGTCTACATTCTAGGAAAGGATTGTAGAAAGGTTCAAGGTTGAGCAAGTCTTAAGCTTTTGGAGGGCTTTGATCAAATCCAAAGAGCTTGAGCAAGTGAGTAGAGAGTAGCAAGGCACGCCTGCGGAAGAAGTTCGAGTCGCACGAGAAGCCACCGAGTGATCAAGGCGTCTCCAGATCGAGTCCCAAAGGATCAAGTCATTGGTGTGATCAAGACTTGATCCGGGATCGTTACCACTTTGTAAACCGATCATTACTTAGTGGATTCTCTAGAGTTGGAGAAGAGAGGAGTAGAAGAATTACCCCATCTTTGAACCTCTATAAAAATTTCATTGTGTCATTTACATTTCAAAGACTTTAATTCTAAAGCACTTTTAATCGCTTTATCTCACGATAAATTTGCTATCCATTTGATAATTTATAAGTACTAAATCAAGCTCTAAAATCTTGCTTAATCAAACTTAAGGGTGTTAAGTCTTCCACTGAAAAATAAAACCACAACTTGAGTTAAATTATAGCCAACAAATGAAGTTACTCCATCAACAAATTTCACCGAAATCTGTTTGAGAGATTAACTCTACCGAGTGACTAATTCGATCGTCCATCAAGGACACAAATTGCAGTAGAATCAACTCAGAGATTTAAAAGGACTAAATCGAAAATTTGCAAGGTTTATTCAACCCCCTTCTAAACCTTACACTTACACCCCTTGGGACCTACAAGGTATCAGAGCGCTGGTTCATTGAACCCTCCGCACCGGTTATCGAACTAGATCTCCAAAACTTTTTAAAGTCCGCTTTAGTACTTAAACTTTCAAAACTCTTTTTATTAAAAATCATTATCATGGAAGCAAATCTAACACGCATCCCTATGTTCACCATTGAAGAATTTGATGATTGAAAACTCGATATGTGCTCATCTATCAAAGATTACATGATGAGATGTGGATAGTGATAGAAGATGGGCCTCGCAAATATTAAAGGTGAACACAAAATTGCATTTAAGAGTTGCAAACAAGGAGAAGTTAAGATGTCGCTTCCTGCACGCTTATGGTTGAAAACCAAGAACCGAGTGGACAAATGATGATGTAAAAAGATACAACCTGGACAATGTAGCCAAGGACATCCTTTACAAAACCTTGACAAAACCATGTTCAATAAAGTCAAATCATGCAAAACGGCCAAAGAAATCGGGGACAAGTTGACATTGATTTGTGAAGGCTCGTGAGCAAATCAAAGAAAACAAATTATCAAATGCCATGTACAGTAAATTTGAAAATTTCAAAATGATCTCGTGAGAGAACCGGATCAACTAGACGCTGGGTTCACGTAAATCACAAATGAGCCGTTTACACTTGGAAAGGAATATACATGTAATGAAATGTGTATGAAGATCCTAAAAGTCTTCCAATTGAATGGGAAATGAAGGTCATGGCATCGAGACACCCATGGACCTATCAAAGACATCCAACCATGAACTATTCTCGCACCTCAAAGCCTACGAGTTTGAGCTAAGAAGAAAAAGACAGGAAGAGACAAATTGCACTCCAAAAATACCGCTTCTAATTGTTAAAGATGGGAATAGAGCCGAGGTCAAAGTAGTCATTGACCCGTAAGAAATAGCCCCGATGGTTAAGAGGTTCAACAAGTTCTTCAATAAGAATTACAAAAGAGGAAAGGGTGAATCTTCCGTGAAGACACACCTCCTCCAAATCAAGCGGAAGACAAAGCAACCAAGAGAATAGATCATCAAAAAGTTGAGTATCAAAGGGTCGACAACTCAAGAATGGAAAGAGTCGATCAAAAGGTCAATATCTATGTTGGAACAGAGACAACAGGTCACTATGCCATTGATCGCTCATATCCCCGTAGTCAACAAGCACAGATGAATGAAGAAAGAAAGATCTTCAGAGAAAGAAGACAAGAAAGGAAAAAGGCAATGATGGTGCAGAGATCGCCGAAAAAGCTAAGTCAAGGAGACAATCGATTCGTAGCAAAGAAGCCGACTACTCAAGTGACTCAAGAAGAAGCCCTAACCGCTTGATGGCCAAAGAACAAGATCAAGAAGATGAGGTACAATCTAACTCAACAAACTCGTACACTAGTGATAGTGATCGTGACACACCACTTCATCACCTATCGATCTTTATGATTCATTAAGCAAAATGATGAAAGATTTTGAACACATCAAATCCTCACACACACTATTGAATGAGGAAAACAAATTTACTCAAAAGTCAAACTCAAAGTCGACTCAAGGAGCCGAGAACTCTAAGTCAAATAGTCGTTGAAAATGAAAGTTTAAAGGTCGAAAATGCTAAATTAGTAGCAGTAAATTGTCGCGTTATAGAAAAAGGGAGAATGACCTCAAGAATGTTATGCTTCATTTACTAAGGCATCTAAATCATTCGATGATCTTATCATGAGTCAAAGAGAATGTGGAGACAAGACAAAGCTAGATTTAATTCCTCCGTGCCATGTCAAACCTCAAGAGTAATTTTGGAAAAAGGATCTTCAAGTCATGAAGAGTCCGAAAAATCCAAAACTCTAAATGTCGCACACACATTCACTCCAAAGCACAACACTAAGCAAACCGGCCTGGATACAAAGGAAAAGAAAAACACAATTGAGTGTGCCAAAGGAACCGAGAAGAGATTCAAATGAGTCCTCAAAGAAATTCCAAATGTAAAATACTCAGAAAGAATAAAGAGCTACCAAAAATCCCTAAAACCCATAAAAGAAATACATATGATGGGAATGGTAGAAAATATCCAAGCCAAGCCTTCGATTGGAATAATGTGAACTATCAAAGACAGACTTATGGAATATAAGCCCAAATGGCAAAGGCCTAGAACTCAAAGAAAGGCCATTCCAAAAGTATAAGAGCTTTCATCAAAGACACACATGCACCTAGCACTACACTCAAAAACACCACAATTACCCAAGGAAGGCAATGCTAAAACACATATGCAGCATACGCACAAAAGAGACAACTTGTATGAACCTAGAATCCCAAGCAATTTGCCGCATTAATTATGATTATGACATCGATAGATGGCAACCCTGTAGAGTCAAATCATTTGGCTATAAAGCTGGTTGGATCATCTTACAATTTAACCCCTCGTGACCTGCATAAGTATGGGTACCTAAAACTTAATTTCCTTGATTGCAGTGTTCAAGGAACAAATGAAAGTGCCAAGGAACCTGGTACATGGATAGTGGGCTCCGCTCAGACATATGACAGAAATAAGAGAAATCAAAATTCAAGGAAGTCAAAGGAGCAAAAGTCATATTTGGAGGAAATGAAGCTCCTGGTGAAATAAGAGGCATCGATCCATCAAGAGGAATGGATTAGAAATCACAGATGTTGCATATGTTGAAGGACTCAACTTCAACTTCATCGAGCATCGGCCACCGTGACAAGGGCTACAATGTTGATTCAACATGGAATATGCCAAATCAAAGATATCAATCAAATGAAGTCAGGTTAAAAGGATGTAGACAAAAATATGTATGTAGTAGATTGGTCAACCGCAACACCCAAGACTGCCTACTAGCAAAAAGAGCACAAATCAATCAAGTCGCGGGCACAAAAGCCGAGTCACCAATTTCAAAACAATTAACAAGTCGGGCAAGAAGTCATCTTGTGAAGGACTTCCGCACTCAAAAAGATACAAGAAGGAAAGTATATGTGATGCATGTCGGCGGAAAGCAAATCAAATCGCTATTCAAAGAAAAGACATGCCCATCCTCAACAAGAATATTGCATCTACTTCATATGGATCTATTGGCCCAAAGGAACCAACCAAAGATAAGTGGAAAGAAATACACCTTGGTGGTAGTAGATGACTACTCAAGATATACATGGACAATATTCATGTGCAAGAAGAAAGAAACTCTACAAAAACTACCACAAATTGATGAAGAGGATTCAAAATGAGAAGAGTCAAACCATTATCAAAATAAGATCGATAGAGGAACCGAGTTTGTCAATGGAATAATAACTCAAGATTGTATTGAGAATGGTATTGGTCATGAACTATCAACAAAGTGACTCCACAAACAGAACGGAGTTGCAGAAAGAAGGAATAACCCTCAAGGAAGCAAAGAATGACCATGTTAGTCAAGCAGGTTACTAAAAAGATTTTGGGGTCAAGCAATCAACACATTGCTACACCCAAAAAAGATGTATGATAAATATACAAATTTGACAAAGACTCCCTATGAGATCGGATCGAAGAAAACCAAATGTTGCATATTTCAGATATTTGGATGTAAATGCTTCATCCACAACAATGGCAAAGACAATCTAAAGGCTTTTGATGCTAAAGTCGATGAAGGTATCTTCTTAGATACTCACAAAGCAAAGCCTACAGGCGATGATACTCAACAAAAGAACTATGGTTACAGAGGAATCCATTCATGTAGTATTCGATGAGCCAAATGTAAATGGAGAAGACATTGAAGAGTCACCGATAAGTTCAATCATCCAACCATACGTAAGAGTCCCTATGCGTCAAGTTCAAGCCGGAATTATCAATTCGTAAGAAGATGAGATAGTCGATCTCAAAATACCGGAAAACTTTGCCTAAGTGATAACGAGAGGGTCGACCACACCAACACAAACCGCAAGTCGATCAATCCAACTAACTTACTCCAACCCGATGTAAGATGGCCGAGAGACCATCCACCGTAACTTGTCATTGGAGATATGAGAGAAGGTGTCAAAACAAGATCCGTAACTCAACATGAACCTATGTTCACATGCTTCATCTCGCAAATAGAGCCAAAAGATGTGTCACAAGCATTGATGACACACATTGATTCAAGCTATGCAAGAAGAGTCAATCGCCTTTGAAAGAAATAAAGTGTGGAAATTAGTGCAAAGACCCATGCACCAAAATGTTATTGGCACCAAATGGGTATTCGTAAATAAAATGAACGGAGGAAGGCTTGCGGGTAAGAAACAAAGCAAGATTGGTAGCCAAAGGATATTGCCAAGAAGAAGGGATAGATTTTGATGAAACATTTGCCCTCGTAGCAAGATGGAAGCTATAAGGATGTTTCTGCATATGCACTTCACAAGAACTTCATTGTATATCGATGGATGTAAAAAGTGCATTCCTAAATGGTTTATTGGAAGAAGTGTATGTTGAACAACCTCCGTGATTTGAGGTAAGACTCTTGGAGACAAGGTATACAAACTCAAGAAAGCCCCGTATGGATTGAAACAAACACCTGAGTAGCATGGTATGACACCGTCACAATTCCTAATCAAAATGGATTCACAAAAGGAAAAGTAGATAGAACACTCTTCGTAATTCAAGACAAGAAGAGTATACCGCTTGTTCAAATATATGTGGATGACATCATTTTTGGATCCACTAACAAAGAGTTGTGTGAAAAATTTCAAACCTCATGCAAAGCAAATTTGAAATGAGCATGATGGGAGAGTCGACATTCTTCCTCGACTCCAAGTGAAACAAACCAAGGATGGAACCTTCATAAGTCAAACAAAATACACCAAGAGAGACTTAATGAAGAAGTTTGGTATGGAGGAGAAGTCTTCTCGTAAAAAATACCAATGAACACATCACCAAAATGACATTGGATGCAGATGGCAAGCCAGAGATCAAACAAGATACAGAGCACTTATCGATCATTGCTCTATCTCACAAAGAAGCCGTACATCACCTTTGTCGTAGGTGTATGTGCAAGATTTCAATCGCCTCCAAAAGAGAGCCATATGACAAGAAATAAGAGAATATTGAGATACTTGAAAGCCAAGAAGAGGCCTATGGTATCCAAAGGAAGGTGGATTCAAGCTAATTGGCTATTCAGACTCGACTATGCCGGATGCAGAGTGGATAGGAAGAGCACTTCGTGCACATGTCAAATGCTAGGAACAGACTAATTTCCCTGGTTTAGCAGCAAACTCAATAGCCACCTCTACAAATTGAGCGTAATACATACGCTGCGGGCACAAGGTCAGGCTCAAGTCCCATGGATGAGACAAGAAATGAGAGACTATGAAGTTGAAGAAAAAGAAATTCCAATCATGTGTGATAACACAAGTGCTATTGCAATCACTCAAAACTCGTGTTGCACTCAAGAACAAAACATATTGATGTCGATACCACTTCA